>JAPKLW010002222.1:8457-35642 GCA_026898455.1 Plectranthus barbatus
TATAAGTGTGCTTTCTGAAGTATATAGAGCATCTATTCTAATCTATAGATTACATAAAACATCGCGTGGTTGGCTTCAATCTCAGTCTAAGGTTACAAACGTGCTACTCGTAAACCTTCTATGGTAGTGTTTTTATCAATAGATTAGCTAGGTTATCCTTTGTTACTATTTCTCATATGATACTTCCTTAAAATGATTTATAGTTTCCCTGCTAGTTCATGGTTCCTTCGAGTTTGCTACTGCATTGGTTTTATCACAATATACCATTTTAGTCTTAGGCAAACAGGGAAAACATCCAAGTCGAACAAGAAGTTATGGAGCCATACTACTTCTTTCGAAGCCTTTGAAGCTACAACATACTTATCTTCCATGATGGAGTCCGTAATGCATTCCTGTTTTGCACTTCTCATAGATATAGTCTCTCCTCCTAAGGTAAACACATAACCAATGGTAGATTTCTTATCGTACTCATCAGCCTGGATATCCAAATATGTATAACCCACAGGAAAAAATCCTCACACTAAAAAATGAGACAATAGTCTCTTATACTTTTCAGATACATTAGAATGTGCATTACTGTAATCCAGTGCCATGCCAACGACATAGAGTATATTTGGTCTCGTGTATAGCATAACTTAAATGAGATTTCTGACTACAGAAGCATACGAGACCTTTCTCATTTTATCTTTCTCTTCTTGTGTCAAGGGACACATATCCTAAGAAAGATAAGTATCATGTCTAAAAGGTAGAAAGCCTTTGTTGATAGTCCACATGCTGAAACAAGCAATCAGAATATGAACATATAATGCTTGGATAATGCCAACATCCTCTTCTTGTGATCCTGCAAGACTTTAATACTGAGGATGTATCTGGTTCTTCTAAGATCATTTCTTTGGATCTGTTCAAATAACCACCCTTTTATATTTTAAAATATCTTCAAATTGTTACCATGTAGAAGAATATAATCTATAAAAATGTAAGGAAAACCACACTCCCAATAGCGCACAATAGGTACACACAACTCTCATTTAAACACTGTGAAAATTAATAGCACTTCATCAAAACATAAATTCCATGACAGTGATGCTTACTTAAGTCTATACAAGGATTTTTTGAGCTTCCACACAAGATTTTCTTCGCCATCCTGCATATACATCCTTCTTGCAGTTTCATATGGATGTCATGACCTTCCTTAAGGTACCCATATAGAAATGCAGTTTTGACATTCATCTGCCAGTTTTCTAGGTACATATATGTTGGTTACTAAAATCAGAGTCATTGTGTTGATAACTAACCACACACACGAAATGCAGCGGAAGATATATAAATGTTCACTTGCACTTTATATTATTATCACATATAGTTTAGCTCAACTTGGCTTAAGATTATCTTGCAGATATACATACACTAGCAACTTGGTTGCTAGGTTTCAAAGCAAACTCAAACAGCAAGCAATAAAACAGTAAAAACACAGTCAAGACACAATATGTATAGTGGTTCGATCAATAGATCTACGTCCACTCCTTAGCCGAAATGCTAAGAATTCACTAAGAAAGTATACAAAATACAAGGAATCACCTTTCGAGTGCAGTAGGCGGTGAACCTTCGACCCGACTACTTGACGACTATCCTTTGTTACTTCGTAGTCTTTAGTCAGCTACAGCTCCAGCCAAGTCAAGGGCAGCACCTTCGTTAAACTTGTCTTTTGCTGATAATGATGGGAGGTTTTAAAGTTCTCTCCTGAACTTATCTATTTTTGGCAATATGCCCGTCGGAGTAAGTCTCTTTTCAGAGAAATGACTGTTGGATGCTTCCAAGATCGAAAGGTATCCCAATGATTGAACCTTAAAAGGATTCAATGAACCACTCGAGAGTCAGATCTTGAATGTAGGGGACACTTGGTGGTTGAGAGCTTTAAAGATTCTTCTTGTCTCGTTAATGCTCTCGTGACTACTTTCTCACTTTGTTTTTGTTAAAGGAATCTTGAGATTTGCCTTAGCTCATGAGATATGAATGCAGTAAAGGTAGTGAGTGAAGCACTAGTCCACTCTCTCTTTTGGACTTGTCTTTTATACCTGGAGATTCAAACTTTGAATTGTAGGGTTTTAACGTGAACCGAATCACCAAAACCAAACTGAACCGGATCGATCTATGGATATTGCTCATAATTAATTATTCTCAAATACCTAGCATGCTCCTATGAATTTAATACAAAATTGTGGATTGAGAGATTACCGTAAATCCGTAGAGTCTGAACCGATCTTTCGCGTTTGAATTCCAAACTTGAGTTCAACCACGCGATTCGATTTAATCTGCAGAAACATAAATTAGAATACTAATTTCTAGAATAAATCGAAAAACAAGAAGGAACAAAGAAAAGAATCTGTTCTCCAGATTAGATCTTCAGATCTGTATCCCAATGCTGATCAAATCTGCTACTAGTGAGGATTCCACAGATCTGTATTCTGAGCAGGACCAGAATCGAAATTTTCCTCCTTGAATCTCCAAAGTCGGCGCCCACTCTGCTCTCTCTCTAGGGTTTGTGTTTTTCAACTGTGTTACAACTTATGAGAGAGAGCTGTCCATTTATAGACCTAGGGTTTTATCCCTAATGGGCTCTTTGGGCTCAATTCAGCATATTTAATTGGGCCAGACCTGGGACCTAATGCAAATAATAAAGTGGGCCTATAAATTAATTAATTACCATGTCCACAACCCAGGACACAATTAATTAATTAATATTAATTCTTTTTCACCACAGAATTAATACTGACCTACCCCTTTATTACCACGTTGTGAGAACGGGTTGCATTAATTGAGAATCCCCATATTTAAGGTTACCGGACATCTATTAATTAATCGAAGCCTCTGACAAGCTCTAACTACAATTAATTAATATCTTATAATTCCTGAGTAGTACCACTCAAACCTTATCACTCGTGCCTGAACTTAATCAGCCTGCAGGACTTTGGCACGATGAATGTTATTGAGCTCCTCAGGGAATGTCCCCATCCTATTACTCGGTTATGGTTACCTCAGTTAAGTCTCAGGCGGTAATACACGAACTGCTGTTACCCAAGATGCGGATATACGAGCACGTTACTCAGGCTCTCCACCATGGCAAGTCAAAGCAATAGTCAACCCGTGCAAACCCCTGAACCTTCGTTAGGATTTGGACTCAATCAATATAACGAGATCTTGTATTCGCTGATGTCAGACAGACGAATACATCTCACTGTGGCCCATCAATACGCCACCTCTGCGTACCAGCATGTTAAGTAACCAAGACAGACTACTTATTCCAACAATGCCGCAGCCATCCAGACAGACGTATCCTCATACGCTGTCGCGGCTGTGATCAGGTTTATGTCTCACTAGGTCAAGTGATCATACTGTCTTCTACGATCTACAACACGCCGTATGATCGTCCCTATCGGTGAGACAAGAGGATACCATTGTTCACACATGTAAGATTGTTAACATATAGGTGAAATAAACCGTTGTATACTCATTGTAATAAATGCTTTCAGTATACAAAACCCATCATTTGGCTCACTTGAGTCTCAATGATCTTGACGTGCTTGCCAAGCAGATCCACCTTGGTATTGACTCCTTCCACTTCTTTCTCAATTTTCCCCATTCAGTGGTCTGATGTTTTGATGATGTTCTTGAGCACCTCGTCAAGGTTCTCCTTCTTTTTCTCCATAATCTCGCCATTCTGCACATCAAAATCAGGAGGGGGCTGCTCGGCAGCGTCGGGCTGAGAGTAGGAGAAGCCTGGGTGAGGTTTAGGATGGTAGTGTTGGTATCCCCCTTGCCGGTACTGATTCTGGTAGCCACCACAATTCATGTAGTTCACGTCGGCGATAGGGTCAACCTGTGCAACAGAAACAGAAGCAGAAGTAGTTAGTTTTTCAACTTCCCCCTTTAACTTCTCAACCTCTTTTTTCAATGCATCATCCTCCTTTGCCTGAACAGCTCGGATCTGTGCTCTCCTTGTATTCCCCCATTGTTGATCATGTAGGGCCATCTTTTTTAACAGCTTCAGAGCCTTTTCTGGTGACTTGCTCATCCATGATCCACCGGCTGCATAGTCCACCGACTTCTGGCTCTCCATAGTCAATCCTCTGTAGAAGATGTGGGCCTGCTCCTCAGTAACAACTCCATGGCCCGGGCAACCCCTCAGTAGCTCATTGAACCTGGTCCATGCCTCAAAGAGAGTCTCATCCATCCTCTGGTGGTACTGCAAGATCTCCATCTTTTCCTGAATGATGACTGAAGGTGGGAAGACGGCGGCGAGGAACTCGGCTCTGAGATTGGCCCATGTACGAATGTTGCTGCAGTCCAAGGCTGTAAACCACGTCCTAGCCTGATCCCGAAGTGAGAAGGGAAACAAGCGCAGATGGATCACATCCTGGGTGACTCATCCTTGCTTGATGGTATCACACACCTCCACAAACATCCTGAGATGGGTGTATGGATCCTCCACTACTCGGCCCCCAAATTGGTTTTGCAGAACCATCTGAATCAAAAATCTTGAGTTCAAAGTTATTGGCGGTGATGCCAATAACAAATCCCTAATTCGCGGGCTGTGGTCTGTACTTCTTGGCCATCGTGTTGGGGTCCTCATCATCAGAATCATCTGTGTGGCGCCTTTCTCTCTCTCTTTATCTTCTTTCGGCCTCGCGCCTTTCTGCTTCCCTTTCTGTCATGAGCTGCTTGATGATGTCCTTCATCTGAGTGACTTCTTGGACAAGTAAGGTAGCACTCTCTTGAGTGATGAGCTGTGTGTCGGGCTCCTCCAAAGGTGGCATCTGATCCATGGTGGTGTCAATGGTTTGTTTGGCTTTTCCTTTCCTTTTTCTGATGGTGGCCTCGATTTCTGGGTCAAAACTCTCGAGTGGCTTGCCCTGGGCCCTTGTGTTCATAAACCTGCAACAAAAACAACGAAAAACAGAAAATCAGACACTGTGTCAATTAGCTAATTCCAGTTGCGTTGAACAGCTAATTCAAAGATCTTTCTCTTTCCATGCTCCATTAGCTCGGATTCCACGTGTGGAAGAATTTGTGACTGTTCCTTTGAACATCATCTGCTTTCGGTACGGATTTCCAATGAATTTGGCCTAAAACCTACAAAAATCACCCATCAAATGCATAACACCCTCCAAAATAGACTCATGCACAGAAATAAGTAAAAACATAATGTAAAACACTTGAAACAATGGAGAAAAATATAGATAAGTGAGTATAAATATGAGCTTATCAATAAGTTAGAGATTGATGGATTTGTATACTAAAAGGATTATGTAATAGTATATTATGAACAATTTGATTTAATATACTAGCAATCATGATTGTTGTGTTACAATATTACATTTCTAATTTTAATCAACAAGCATATATCGTAAATGACCTTATACTCTTATCTCGTCGATAAGGAGATCTTACGGTGTCTTGTAAATCATAGAAGATCATATGCATCACTTGACCCAACGACATATAAACAATTGTCATAGCTGAAACACTCTCAGGATCAACTATCAGTTTTAGCTGGAGCACAATTAGTATTTAGTAGCTTATGTGTGTTACTACATATGCTGGTACGTTTCGTAAGATCGATTCATTTATCTAACATTAAAAGAATCTTTGTCTTGATGCCTTGATGATATTTGAAACCTAATGAAAGATTAAGAAGTATACACAAGTTTGTGTGTCATTTTGAGATGCTAAAATATAGAGTCTTTCACGAACTTGTATATCCGCATCTTGGGTGATTGCATCTTGTGGAATAACTTCTAGTTCATTAATTATATAAGTATATCTAGTACAGGATCGTTGCATTTCCTAAGTAACTCGGAAGGTTCATTAAGCTGAAGTCCTACAGGCTGATAAAGTTTAAACATAAATGAAAATTTTGAGTCGTAATACTCAGGAATAAAAGATATTAATTATTTTATAAGCTTGAGTCGTATTACATAGGAATAAAAGATATTAATTAATTTATAAGCTTGTCAGAACTTTCATTAGTTAATGAATGCTTGTAACTTCAAATTTGGGGATATATCCAGCCCATGCACCTCGTTCCTCATAACGTGGTAACAAATGGGTAAGTAAAATTGATTCTCTAGTAGCATGAATCAACATGAATTAATTAATTATATTTTGGGTAGAATATGGGAATCAATTAATTAAGTGGCCTTCTACTTTTATTTGCATACAGGTCGCTAGTCTGGCACATGAAAAGCTAAAGCCCATTAACGACCACAATTTTCACCTAAATACCCCCTCAATTAGCTACTCCCTCCATCCCAGGTAATTAGTCCCATTTGGTTTTGGCACGATAACCAATGTTAGTGAGTGTGGTGGAATTAATATTTTATTGATGAGTGTAAAAAAGTTTGCCATTTTAGGAAATGGGACAATTAGATGGGACGGACAAAAAAGGCAAATGGGACTAATTTCGTGGGACAGAGGGAGTATATCATAATTTCATAACTTCCTAATTAGCATACCAGTTTTTGGGAGTTGTTGTATGTGACAAGCATCAGATGAGGGAAGGAAATAATGCTTCTAAATCAATTCGAATTCCAAAGGGAATCTTGAACAAATTTTGATACGAACGAGTAATATAGATCGGAAGATCATATTAGGATGATCTTATTTCTTCTTTTCTTCCTTGAATATTGTTTTTATTATTTAATAAAATCAACGATTTAACTTGATTATTTCATGATTGATTTCTTTTTGCGCAAGGATTTAAAGGCCTAATCCCTGCACAATAGATTAGAGTTATTAAAAAATAGGTATTCTGTGTCACCATCTTTTGTATTCAATTTCCATAAGAGAATGCTAGGTTTATTTCATAGGCATAGCAATTTATTTAAGATATTCAATAATCTGTGCCTTGGCAAATCGAATTACGCAATTAAGTTTGCTTTCTATCATGCTTGGATGATTTTAAAATAATAAATTGCATAATAATAAGAGAATAATTGAAAATCAAATAAATAAGAACATGTACACACTTTAAACAATAGCTCATGTGCACACAACCTGACGGGTCATTGCCAGCCAGCTAATCCCCGCCGCCGTCAAGAACAACAGCTAACCATAGCCCACACCCATTGTTAAATGGGTTCCAGCCACCAATGGTCATGGGCCCCCTTCCTATTTCATAGCTTGTCTGTTGCTCATCGATGTCTTGCCATCAACATTGACGCATGCACGACTAGTTCTTCACCAAACGTCGCTGCTGGCGTGGATAGAGGGTTTTGCTTGTGCGCATAAAACCCTAGCATTTTCCTCGGCCACCAACCGCAATCCAATGCGTGAAGCGCTTGCCGTGGCTCCTTCTGTCATTGCTTGGCATGCGGCTACATGCAGAGGTGTGTGTGAGGCCGTGATGATAGAATTTTACACTGAAAGCATTATGATTAGTATATTATGAACAATTTGTCTGAATGAACAAGCATATATTGCAAACGTCCTTATCGTCTTATCTCATTGATAGGAAGATCATAGAAAATTGTATGGATCGCTAGACCTAGCGAGATATATATAGTTGTAAAAGTTGAAACAGACCCATAATAGATTGTTGTTTTAAGCTGTAGCAAAATTCAATATTTAGTAGCTTATCTTGATTACTAGATGTGCTGGTATATTTAGTATGTATTGATAGCACCAATTTGAGATCGATTCTTTTATCAAACATAAAAAGAATCTTGATCTTGTTGGCTTGATGATATATTAAGCCTAATGAAAGTTCAAGACATATACACATGTTTGTGTGTCATTTTGAGATGCTATGGTGGAGGTTATTTCATGAACTTTTATAAGGTATCTTGGGCGATAAGAACTTGTGTATAACTTCTAGTTATGTAACTAGGTAACCATACCTAGTATAGGATGGTGGCATTCCCTAAGTAACATAAAAGATTCATTATGCTAAAGTCCTGCAGGCTGAATAAGCTCAAGTATAAATGAAAAGTTTTAGTGTTATCAATTATGAATAAAATATATTAATTAATTTATATGCTTGTTAGAGCATTAATTTTTTAATGAATGCCTATAACTTTAAATAGGGGTATATACGAAGCCCATGCAACCCGTTCCTCATAACATGATAACAAAGGGGTAGGTCCGTATTGATTCTCTGGTTAAATTAATCAACATTAATTAATTAATCAATTATATTTTGGCATTAATATGAGAATTATTTAGTTTAGAGGCCCACTATGTTATTTTTTTACCGGTCCCCAATCTGGCCCATGAAAAGCTCAAACCCATTAAGGATCATATTTTCCCAAGAAATATTGCCTCATTACCTCAAAATACATATTCATAAGTTGTTGAGCAGTTGACCAGTTGTGGGAGTTGATCATTGGCGACCAGTTCTGACCAATTCACCAGTTCAATGGCCTAATCCTTGCGCAGGAAGCTATTCTGCATAACAATATTTTGTATTCAATATTACTAGGAACAAACTATGATTATTTCATAGTCATTGAAATTTAATCAAATATCCAATAATCGATGCCTTGGAAAATCAGATTATGAAATTTCGTTTGCAAGATAAATCCCTTCACGCAAAACCTAGGGTTCTGCTACAACAGCTATTATCATCGTTTGTCATCGTGGGTGCCCGGAACAGCAAGTGGGTAGGCCGTGTGTGGTCATGCTCATGCTTGCTGTGCACTGCATGGTGCGTTACTGTTCCTACCCACTTACGCTTGCCGGCATGACTCAAGCCGTCGCCCACCATGACCAGTACTGCAATAAGTCACTTCTCGTACTGCTTGCTTTCGTGCGTTGTCAGGTTTCTTAGTTCTTCGTGTCTCATTTTTCATGTCTTTTTTTCTTTAAATTTACATATTTATATTTAAATTACAAATATTCCTAATCAATTACATCAATTCAACAAAATCTAACCATGAATTTATCTGGTGGTGAAAAAATGAATCCAAGAGCAGATTAGACCTTAAACCAAGAAGCCACAGGATACAAAAACCAACCTCCATTACATTTCATGAATAATAATCATGCATGTTCATAGACATTATTATTTTTATGACAGATCCAAAAATTAAACTGACTCTGATACCACCTGAATGGATTTTTACTCGTAAATTGAACTCTATAATAAAAAATAACCATAGATCAAATTTTGAAAATCAAAAAATAATTGTTATGTCCATGAACAAATTTCACATGCTGCTATTAAAATTAATTGCAGGGTTTTGAGTGTTTGGGAATAAATGGATAATTCAATTACTCACCTATAACTGATCTGTTTCCTTGCTCTATTTGGATATCTAGTGAAGACTGTTACAAGATTTCACTAAAATCCAGATTGACAATGTTTCAAAAAACTGAGCTTAAATGGTGAAGCCTCAATCGGCATCTTGTATGCTCCGTGATATGCCCAAAGGGAATTATCCAAGATTAAATTCTATAAATTTCTCCTTGGTTCCACCAACTTTTGTAAGATGCTTTTGATCTCCATGTTGGTCACTTTAGCTTGTCTATTTGCTTGCGGAGGATAGGCGTTTATCACCAGGTGCATAACTTTATATCTTCCGAGCTAGGTTTTCATCCACTAGTTGTAGAAATATGATTCTTGTTCACTAATCAACGTGCTAAACACATTAGTTTTTAGGGTTACGCTACGTTTCTTGCATCTTTTGTACGGGTCGTCTAAGCTTCCACCAATTTAAAAATGTAGTCAACTGCCACCAAAGTATATTTTTGTCTTGAGACTTTGGGAATGGACCCATGATGTCGATTCCCCAGATATCTAATATTTCAATTGGCTTAACTTGCACATGAGTTATTTCACCAGACTTCGTTCATGTGCTTAATTTCTGGCACTTTAGACATACCTTTACCCAATCTACAGCATCCCAGAAAATGGTTGGCTGGTAGAATCCTGAATTGAGCACCTTATGTGCTATCCTCGAAGTTCAAAAATGACATCCACAGGAGTATGAATGGTAGTATTGAAGGAATTATACCATGAAACAGAATTCACATAATTCAATTAAACCAAGGAACTCTGTCGATATCTAAATAATTGTCATACAACAATTATTCCCTAGCATGCTTCTGTTTAATAAATAAATTTCCATGCAGATGTTTATCAGATTACCTAACATTCATAGTGTCTTCATATCTGTGCATAGGGATTGAAACCTTTGAATCATTGTGCTCCATATTTAATCATGCAGAATGAAGATTAAATATCTTGATTTTAATTTAATAATTAATGTCACACCCCTATCTCCACAAGAGGAGCCGGTCCACTGAGGCGAGACTAATGAAATGTTAACTAAATATCAAGTAAGACAACAACATAGAATAAAGGTCAATATCATATAAAGCCTGGTGTTGATTAGAACCATACTAACAAGAAAAGGCATATACCAGACGAAGTTTTAAATTCAACAGATCAAAAGAGTACGTAGAATATAGATCCGTTTTCAACAAAGCCTGGTATCAACTAGAATCAGATCAACAAGAAAGAATAACATATACCAGACTAAACCGGCAGATCAACAGAGTATTGTCAAATCAAAGAGTATAGCTTTCAGATACCAATAAAACCATACACAATACCCCTGTCATAATTTACAACATGTGCATAAAGACCGGTAATAGAGTGCGCAAAAGGATCATAACAGAGAACATATATGGAGATATGTAATCTGGATTATATTACATTATTTACAAACAAAATTTTAGCTCAACTCAACTGCCTCCATCTTCGCTCTACTCAACCTGCATGTTTAGAAATACACACAGGGCTAAGTACATTGTACGTAGTGGACACATTTGTTGGGATTATATACTGAAAGCATATATGATTAAGTGTTTTGTACACCGGTCTTCATATATGTGTTGCTACAACAATGCTCGTTGTCTGATGAAACAAACATACAACGAACCATAATATCCTATTATCTCGCTTATAGGGATGACCATATGGTGTGTAGGAGATCACAAAGGATCATATGAGTCATTTGACCTAGCGAGATATAAACAGTATCACAGCTGAGACAGTCCCTGGATAGGCTATCGGTCTAAGCTGCGGCACATCGGTTCATAAGTGGGCTTATCCTAGCTACTTGATGTGTCGGTACATAGTTATGTATTAATGGGATCAACAGTGGGATGTGCCATTCTCATTGACAAATGAATGAACCAGATCCCTAACATACTTCCTATGAACTTAAACCTAACTGGAGGATAAGGGGCACACACAGATTGACCACACTTCAGCCGCGCGCGACTGCCCGCGGCAGTTATGGAGCAGCGCGGTTTTTGCCGCGATGACTGCTACTACTCTGTTCAACATGTCTTCCTCCGGTGTGCGCAGCAAGGCAGCGGGTTTGGCTGATTTGCGAGCGCCTGCCCCGGTGACGGCTGCTGCAGCGACAGGCCGTGGTGGTTGCAGCGCCTGCGCGCTGCCGCGCGTGATAAGGAAGGCTGCGCGTGATAAGGAAGGCTGTTGTGCAGCCTGGCTGTTGCGTCGGGCGGACTTCCAGTCACCAGAAATGGCGGCTCCATGATGCAGCGAGCGGGCTGGTGACGAAGGCTGAGCAGGGGCGATGGCCGGCTGCGAGTTCCGGTCGCAGACGGCGGCCGTACGTGGCAGTGGCGGCGGGCTGCTTGCTGCTGGCGGCTAGGGTTTTCCAAAACCCTAGGGTTTCCAGCCGAGGCCAAAAATCGGCCTTCTCAGCCCGGAGACGGCCCGCAGTCCTGAAAAATTAAGATGAGAAGTGGGAGCCTCTGAGCAAACGTCTACTCAAGTAGTTTGCATTGAGACAACTTTCACTGGTCTCTAAGATTAAACTAAATGAGATAACAAAGGATGTGAGGGCATGCGGCATGGGTCAAGTACGTATGCTAAATCGCTCAAAACGTCCGGAGTTAGGCTTGTGGTTATTTTTGGCTTAGATGTTGCCTGGAGTATAACTCATGAATGATCTCCCTACTCCGGATAGGTGAACATGGTCTTAAGATCTTAAATATTAATTTCTTTTGCTTAAGATACCTGGCATGTTAAGAAATTAAAGGACATATTTTGGTCTGGTTGAGCGTTTGCCGTAAACGTCTACTCAAGTAGCTTGCGGTAAATTAGCTTGGGCAATTGGAGGAAGCAAATTGCATTGTTTTATCTAAAGGTTCTATGCATATTTGTTTCAATTATTCGTAGTATGTGCTTACTTTAATTCGCTTATTTGTTTTCAGATATGTCTATGAATAATGTCATTAATATCCTCGCTCAAAATCCTCTCAATGGTCTGAATTTCCTTGAATGGAAATGTAATTTGGATTATATCCTTGTTGCGGAAGAACACAAGTTTGTCCTTACTGATCCTTGTCCGCTAGTCCCAGCTGCTGATGCTACTGCCGAGCGGCAGCAGTCTTACAATAAGTGGATCAAGTCTAATAATGTAGTGAAATGCTACATGATGACCACTATGAGTAAGGTAATGCAGCTGCAGCTGCAGCATCAGCATTATGATAAGGCCTGTGAGATTATGGATAATCTAGCAGCGACTTATGGGGAGACGGACAGAACTGTCATATTCAATCTCATGAAGGAGATTGTGAGTAAGAAAATGTCTGAAGGTAGTTCAGTGAGAGAGCACGTGGTTGCCATGACTCACCTCATGGATGAACTAACGTTGCATGGTGGTGGTATTGACGCGGAAGCCCAAGTCGATATCATACTAAACTCTCTTCCCAAGCCTTTTGAAAACTTCAGGTTGAATGCTGTGATGAACAAGAAGGAGTATACTCTTAATGAGTTACTCAGTGACTTGATGGCAGCATAGTCCCTGATGCAACCCGAGAAAGCAGTTTTGGTTTCTTCCGGTAGCCGGTCTGCTGCTCCTGAACGAGCAAATACTAAGAGAACGACTAGGAACAAGAACAAGAAAACTGCTGGTGGGAACAATGGAGTTTTGTGGGAACAATGGAGTTTTTGCTCCAAATAAAAAGACTGGGAAAGTTAAAGGAAAAGGCAAGTGTTACCGTTGTGGCAAGATAGGACACTGGAAAGCAAATTGTCCAGGTGTTAACACCAATGGACAAGGTACGTCATCATTTACATGTTTAGTATCAGTTTTCTACTCCTTGTGAGTAGTGGATACTGTGAGTACTAATCATGTTTTGGCTGCACTATGCAGGGAATCTAGATGATAATGTTTGAGGATGACGAGACTACCAACTCCAAGGAAGATGCTGGAGATTGTTCTCAAGCTGTTGGAGTTATTTGCTTTGAGTTTTATGTTAAAACTCTATTTTAATTCAAGATCTTTTGAAGAGATGTTTGTTTTGTTTTTATAAACAATTTTCATCCATTGTTAAGGATTATCAGTTATTCAGATAGAGTTTTTCTATCATGATGAATAACAGTGTTTTCTATTATGGATGTTTATCTCTTCATTACTTGATTACATAAACTAACAGTGTACTAAGGTATAATTTAAAGAATCTCTATAGAGATAGGTTACATCAGCATAAGTAGTTTTAAGTAATTCATGGAATTATGGATTCAATCCAGGTATTCCTAAGAATGGTACTTATGACAACTACTTAAAGGTATAAGATGGTAATCAGGCCTTTTAATAGGCGATTGTATCTCTATAAGTTATATCGTGTTTGCTATGGTTTGCTGGTTTGAGTCTACTTCTGCAGTTGCCTTAACAGGCATTGATACTGTAATCATTTAAGATTTGGATATGTTTATCTAGTTCACTACAAGTCTTAGTCTCTTGCTTTAATCAAGAGCGTTCAAGACTAAGGTAGAGAATAAGTTAAACAAGACCGTAAAAACATTATGGTTCATTCATAATGGTATATCTTAAGTGATGAGGTTTTATAGTATCTAGCAGAGCAAAGGGATTTCATCCCAGTTAACTACACCTATTATCCCTCAATTGGAATAGTCTAGGTAAAACGAAATAAGATTCTTTAAAAGTTTATAAGTTATGCCAACTTTGCCAAATTTTCGTTTTGGGAAGAGCGCCAAAAGTAGTTGTGTGTTTGCTTAATATAATGTCTTCTAAATCAGTTCCAAATACCCTAGCAGACCTTGACTCTGTCAAAAGGGCAATGATGGGTAATTCGGCTGTTAAGCTGATATAGGAAACTGATTGGTTGGAAGAAAGGTTTAAGCTAGTACTGCTTTGTGGGCTATTCCAAGTAAATGAAAAGGATGGTTGCTTTGTGTATCCTAGATACAAGCAAGTTGTATAGGATGAAATCATGAATCCAAATGTGAGATTGTCCTCTAACGTTTTAGAGAAGACAATTCAAATCCATCAGGAAATACCCCATGGCATATTGAGCATACCTTGGAAGGTATGGTACCAATTGCATAGTCACCTGTGTAAGGTGATAAACCACAAATTAATGCACCATTAACTAACAACGTAAAAAGAGCATCGTTGCAGTGGGAGGTTGCCTTAACAGGCTTAGTGGTACTAGTTCGTGGAAACAGACTCTGGACTTGTTCCCAGTTTAACAAACAACATCGTACTTATCCCTTAAAGCGCAACGAAGCTGTTAAGACAAACGATGCAGTTTAATAACGTCGAGTTATGAGTTCAGAAATGAATCAGTAAAGGTTATGGTTGTGTATCAGGATCAGTGATTGCCAAATAACTTTCCAGCTATAGGCAACTGATTGATATACATGAAAAGTGCACGAATGGCAACCTAGTATATTCGAGAGGCTAGGTTAGTGAGTAAGGTATGTTTCACAACAAGACCTTCTCACTGGTTGCAACTATTAAGTCCATTCGAACCATAACAGCACATATGAATCTAAATATCTGGAAGATGGATGACGTTATCCGTATTTTATAAATGGGTACCTTGATAAGAGGTGACGATATCGGTATGCAACAACCAGATAAGTTATGTGCAGTAAAGTGAAAAGCATCATGTTTGGAAGCCAAGGTAGTTCTAGTATGAACTTAAAGGAGCTTCAAGGTCATGTAACGGACATTTCGATATTGTCTATCGAGAATGATAGTTTCATGTACCAGTTATGTGTCAGCGGAAGCGTGGTTTTCCTTGCACATTATGTACATGGTATTTTCACTTTCGGAAACGGAGCGGAGATATTGTCAGGCATAAAGAGATGGTTATCCGAACAGTTTCAGAAGTAGGACTTATGAGATTTTGGAACATCTTTTGAATTAAAGTCTTGTGTTGTCACAAGAAAAGGATGTTCAGGTTTCTCAAGTCGCTTAAATTAATTCTGTGGTGAGTCGTTCATAGCAAGAAAGATTGTTATCTTTCTATATTGTAAATGAACGAAGTTAGATATCTGTAATTCTATAAGTATGTTAAATAGATATCAATTCAACTCAGGACAAGCACATTGGTTTACAAATGTGCCATGTGAGTTGAATGGCATCGGATATCCAGGAGGATCATAAGGAAAGGAAATCGACCCCTAACTATGTGTTGGCCTTGGAGGAGGAGTTATAGGAATCTAACACAGAAGTGTGTTGCGGATTCCGGTATGAAGGCTGAGTTTTTGATAGCTTCATTAGCTTCGCAAGAAGCAGTGTAACTCCGGTGTTATCCTCTAGAGGTGTGTGTTCTGAGTTTGCCTAATGAAATCACATGGAATTGTGATCATGTTGGTGCAATGACAAACTCAAGGGAACCCAAGACTCACAAGGTGGTGAAACACATAGGAAGTGTGATATCACATCATACGAGAAATCGTGACAAGAGGTAACGTGAATGCAGTGGGAGTGATTGACAGTAAAGACACACTTAATACTTTGATAAAGCAATTGTATTATGCTTTAAGTATAAGTGGGAGATTATTGGGATTATATACTGAAAGCATATATGATTAAGTGTTTTGTACACCGGTCTTCATATATGTGTTGTTACAACAATGCTCGTTGTCTGATGAAACAAACATACAACGAACTATAATATCCTATTATCTCGCTTATAGGGATGACCATATGGTGTGTAGGAGATCACAGAGGATCATATGAGTCGTTTGACCTAGCGAGATATAAACAGTATCACAACTGAGACAGTCCCTGGATAGGCTGTCGGTCTAAGCTGCGGTACATCGGTTCATAAGTGGGCTTATCCTAGCTACTTGATGTGTCGGTACATAGTTATGTATTGATGGGATCAACAGTGGGATGTGCCATTCTCATTGACATATGAATGAGCCAGATCCCTAACATACTTCCTATGATCTTAAACCTAACTGAAGGATAAGGGGCACACACAGATTGACCACACTTTGATTTACCAGAGTGGCGAGTCTTACTTGTACTCTAATACTCGTATTTTGGGTGTTGGCAATTTGTGTGTGGCCTGCTTAGGCTGAACGTTTAGGTAAGCATATCCGTCTCAGATTGGTGACATTCCCTGAGGAGCTCACAAGGTTCATTATGCTAAACCCTGCAGGTTGAATTATTTAATTCAGGCATAAGTGAAAAGGAGTGAGTGATATTACTCAGGAAATAAGAGATTAATTAATTATGGTTGATTGTCATAAGCCAAATTAATTAATGAATGTCTAAAACCTTAAATATGGGGATCATGTTAGTTTGGTGCAACTCGTTCCTAATAACGTGGTAATAAAGGGGCGAGTCAGCATTGTTACCGTAGTGAAGGTTAAAACAATATTTTATTATATAATTATGTTCTGGGTTGAACAAGGAAGGATTAATTAATAAAGAGGGCCCACTTTATTATTTGCATATTGTCCCTGGTCTGGCCCATGAACTGCTCAAGCCCATTACGGTTAGGGTTTCTCAAAACCCTAACACTATATAAAGGCCTTCTCTCTATCAGATCAATTAGGGTTTTCAGTATATTGAGAAAAAGAGAGAGAAACGACGGCGGCTGATCCAGAGGGAGGAATTGATCGACTTCTCCAGATCTCGGATCCAACTTGGTTCCTCACCAGATTTCCAAGGAGCGAGGGAACAGATCAGAAGATCACATTTGTAGGAACAACTGTCCATCACCGACGTTCAGTTTCAAATCCAGATCTATTTCATTGTTATTGGCTCCGATCTAGATATGTAGATCAAACGGTGAAATCAGGTATTCTCTAAATCCATCCTCTGCAATTAATTTTGTAGGAGCATGCATAGGATCGCATGGTTTATTTAATTGAAATTTGTTCTTGGTACCCTAAGAACGATCCTTGGCAAGAATTTAATTAATGGCAACTCATGTTGTCCATCGTAGACTCAAACCCTACAACATTGCCAAATCATACATATATAAGACTGCATGCCAACTCACACAACAACTCATGAGCTTTTATTTTAAAATTAACCTATATGTTACAAAAAATTTAATCACAACTGCACAGTTTAACTTAACACATACATTAACTATCTGTTTAAAGGGTGTGATCAGGAAGCAAGCCTACTTCCATGACCACGGTGTCCAGCCTATTTGGTAAGACCTTTCTCTCACCAGGTCTGGCACCAAGTGCACTAATCTCGGCTCTTGTAGAGTCATCGAGATCCGATCGTTCCTATTACCCTGACATTCAAAATGTTTAAGGCTCTGGCCGTATTCCCCGACTCAGATTTCTACATACTCTCTGATCGCCTTTCCGGTTCAGATGACAGATAGGAAATGCAGAAAAATATTTAGGCATGCTCAATCATTTGAAAACAAAACACATTTTCATTTCGTAAACAATTTAAAAACACATTTTTATTTATAATAGGAAAGCCCACTTTTAATTTGTAGCTAGCTAAATACGAACAACTCCCCGCCTATTTCTCGTAATTCTCATTACCTTCAATAATTAATAATATATCAATAAAAACTATTCTAATTAATCTTAACCTTAGCTATATAATTTATTTCCTCAAAAGTTAAATAAATTGCTTATATTGCCGATGTAGTAGTCATAATAATAGTATGAATAATAATTAAAATAATGACAATAAAAATAATTGTAACCTTAATAATATTAATGATTGAGATACAATTTATAAATTTATATGAACATGATTATTTAATGATTTAAGTAGACCACCAATTTAAACAATATAATGGAAATTAATATTATTTGTGTATTAGATGAAATCCTGATCAATATAACGATACATATTCATGAATATACAATGATATGATATCAACTCAGTAATGCTAAATTAGTAAGTAAAATTTAACCAAATTATCAACTTACAGAGTTCACCGCTATTTGATTATTATTGATTCAACTTAAGAGTCTTAGACACTAAATTTACTTTACCCATCAAATTGGTAGTTTATTCTATTGTACATAAAAAAAAGAATATCACTATAACAAAAGAAAGAAATTAAAAAAAATGCAACCAATAGGTTTGGTGTCATAATCGCCGGGACAAATCTCACCTAAACCTCTTCCCTTTTATCATTAAAACAATATTAATTTAACCGTAATCAGTTTCTAACATCTTCAAATATAAATACGGTGAAATTGATATTGGCCTTCTTTTATCATCACACGATTTTAAGAGTCTCCAGTACCTGTATTTTTGTTAATCTTAATAGAACTCATTAAAATAATAAATTCCAATTTATAGAAATATTTAAGTAGGAAAATCGACCTCTTATGTGAACTTGTATCTATCTCTCACTTTCTTCTCCCTTCTCTAACTGTTATTTTTCTTCTGCAAAAATTACTTTCTCCTGCTCCGCTTGTATGCGCACATCAGGTATTTGGGGGAGTAAAATTTTGCTAGATAATTAGAATTAGATTTACCCTCTTTTTGTTATTTGTTTATTTATTTATATCAATGATGACAAAGCATTAAATTGAATGTATGCTTTCCACTTGGCAACATTTTATACTTCGTTTGTTTATTACTTATCCCAACATCATAATTTTATATTAATTAAATGGTTTACTTTATTTGTTAGTGTAGCATTATATTATATTATATCATATTTCTTTTAATACACTTATATATATATATATATAGGGAGAGATAGTACATATCGACACACTCCCCAGATGTTAACTACAGACCTTATTTGACGGTGTATTATCTAGAGAAGCTAACTACATTATCTAGACAATATATGGTACATTACGAAGATAATGTAGTACATTATTTGCATTACAATTTGTACATTATTTTTCGTAATGTACCATATATGGCCTAGATAATGTAGTTAGCTTGTCTAGATAATGCACCGCTAAATGAGGTCTGTAGGTAACATCTGGGGAGTGGTTAACATATGATTACAACTCTCTCTCTCTCTCTCTCTCTCTATATATATATATATATATGGAGCGGATCTGGTGAGAAAGATCTTAACGTGAGAAAGTGAGAAAGATGTCTGATTGTGTTCATGAGGTTGCTTGATTGTATTCAGGATGTTGCTTGATTGCAACGTTGCTTGGTTGTGTTTTAGTTGTTGCTTGATTATTTTGTTGCTTGATTGTATTTTAGTTGTTGTTTGTTTCAATATCAACCATTGATTTTTTTCGATCTAATGGACATAACTTATTTTTTTTTCTCACATGGAGATTTTTTTTTACATGATCTCTCCAGTATATATATATACTAGCATTTCAACCGTGCATTGCACGGAATTATTGCAATAATTATTATAAGTATATCTAATTTTTATATATAAGTATATCAAATACTACTTAATGTCACAATATAATTATAGATAATATAATATATATAATGGTTGCATAAATAAAAGTGTTCAATAACTAAAATAAAATTTTGTATTATAAATTAAAAAATACCACATTACATTACATTTTGAATATATATTTTTTGGCTTCGTTAATTTACAAATTAAAAATGTTAGAACTCTAATAACGTGCAGCTCATAAAATTGCAATATATAATTAATTGTCTTGTCTATGACTAAAAATAAAATTCTTAATAACTCTCTAAATTTATTTTAATTATTGAAATTCACTTTTCTCTACTATTTTCCTCTTTATCTGCGGTGAGAAAATCCTAAGAAAACATTCCTATTATATTGCAGAATATAAATTAATTTTTTTTAATAATTGAAATTAATTTTTATTAATTGCCATTACGTAAGAATCTGGGTGATAATGGTAGAGTATTTGCTAAAATATAACTTATATCTATAAACACAAATATAATGTAGAATATTGCGAGTTAATATATTCATATTATTATTAACACAAATTTATGTTATACAATAAAATCAATAATTGGCACTATTTTTTTAAAAAAAAATTCAATGAGCTATTTGGAGATTTCACGTGAAATAGTTAATATTCCTTTGTGAAAATTAATACTACGGTTTCGTAGTGAGAAAGTATTACAACTATTTTTTATACTATTTTATAACTTATATCTACACTCACAGATTTTATGTGGAATATTGCAAAATATATAAGGCTAATTCTAAACATAGCCCCATTTATTATTAATGTAGCCTCATTTAAATAAATAATAAAATTATTATTTAATCTTACAATTTTACCCCTAATCATAAAGTAAATAAAACATTTCACATCCGATTACATAGCCCTTTTGAATAAATTAAGAGAAAGGAATTGTGTGGTATCTTTTACATGTGATTACTTCTCTTTTATCAGACATTATTGTCATTTCTACGGAGATAGATGTTGTTAGCTCCATATTTTTGTCCTTCACCAATGCCAAATATGACTTCTATCCTTATTCATCACATTATTTTTGTATTTTTGAGTTTAAAGATAAAAAAGTTCAACTGAAGCCACAATCATATCCACGATTAAACCGTCTTCCACGCCACCCAATCGTGCTAGAAAGTCCAGGATTGCAACTCATGTTGGAGCCATTATTCCGATGCCATCAACTATGAATTCCAGAAAATTGTTGTGGCAAAGGCGACATCTGCAAAGTCTTCCACGATGAATTCATAGCTCCATCGCTTTGGGATGCTTTGGACGATTTATATTAGGGGTGACCTTCACTACAATCACAAGAAATTCATCTCATATCACAAACACATCAAAAGTTTGAGATGAAGTCCACCATTGTTAAAAGCTCAAAAATGACAGAAAATCACATAGGAGTGATTAGAATCATTTATGAGTTTTTGCTGTTTTCTCCCTGTGCCTTTTTGTTTTTCTTAATCTATAAAGCAGCTAATTATGTAAAATTTAAATCAGAAAACTAGAATCTGAATTTCGCTCATTATTGTAGAAAATCTTGAAGTAGATATTGAAGGGATTCGTGAACTGAATGACGAAGTCCGTTTGCCAGGGATCGTTAATTGGAATATCAAAAATAAATTGCTACGCCTATGATTAATCATAGCATGCTCCTATTGAATATGCATAAGGGGGTTTGTGCGGAATACCTGAATTGCGAAACCTTGAAGAACGAGTGCGCGGAGATTCCTCTTGATCTTTTCCCACGCACAAAGAGTTAATTCCTAACAGATTGAGGAAATAAATATGTGAAAATTAATATGTAATTTTCGAAAACAAGAAGGAGAGAGAAGAAAGAAGATAATCCTCCTGATCTGATCTTCTGATCTGTATCCCAACTCAATCTGAATATCTGGTGAAGATTCCCTTCAGATTCCTTGCCCGGTTGAGAAGCAGAATTTCCTCCTCGTTTCTCAGATCAATCGATCACCACAGCTCCCAAACCCTGGTTTGCTGTGTGCAACTTATGATCTTGTGGTGTGTTGAGATCTGAGGAACTGATGCCTATTTATAGGAAAATACTGGACTTCTATTGGGCTTGAGTTTCATGGGCCAGACCACGGACCAGAATGCAAATAGCAAATAAGGCCTATCAATTAATTAATTCCTATATTCAAACCAAAATATAATTAATTAATTAATACTGATTCATTCCACCAGAGAATCAATAATGTCCTACCTGTTTGCTAATACGTTTTGAGGTACGGGTTGCATGAGCTCGGTATATCCCCACATTTAAGGTTACAGACATTCGTTAATTAATTTAAGCTCTGACAAGCTATTTAATTAATTAACATCTTATATTCCTGAGTCAATCCACTCAAACCTTTTCACTTATGCTTGAACTTAATCAGCCAGCAGGACTTTAGCATAACGAACCTTTTGAGCTGCTCAGGTAATGTCACCATCTTATACTGGATGTGGTTACCTAGTTCTAGTACCGGACAGTCATACACAAACTGCTATTACCCAAGATACAGATATACAAGCTCAACCAGAGTCTTTCACTGCAACTCAAAGTAATACACAATTTGCATATACTTCTGTACCTTCATATAGGCTTAGGATCTCATCAAGCCATAGAGATCTAGATTCTTTTAATGTCAGATAAAAGAATCGATCTCTACTTAGGTCCTTATCAATGTGTGCCCCACACCAGCATACCAAGCCATCCAAGATAAGATGCTCATTACTGCGTATGCTGCAGCCTACACCGACAGTTTATCCTAGAACTGTCTCAGCTGTGATAACTATTTATATCTCACTAGATCAAACGATCCATACGATCTTCCGTAATCTACTACACACCGTATGATCTCCCTATCGACGAGATAAGAGGATAATTGCATTTGCGACACATGTTAGTTAATTCATACAGGTGATGAACATACAACATTTATGATTCCCAGTATATTAACCAATCGACCTTGTACATAATATACCAATCATAATGCTTTCAGTATATAAATCCATCAGATACACATATTGATTTTAGTGAGAGGAAAGCCACAATTAAAACACTGAATTATGAATATGTAGTTATGGTCTTAGTGAACTTGAAGAGAAGGGGCTACATGGATTTTGTGATATAATCATAGGGATTTAACTTTTATTCTTAATTAATAATTTATATTGAGGGTAAAATGGACAAATCAAATAGCATTTTTTTTTGTTTTTAATTATGGGGGCTATAATGAAAAAATTTTATGGTTATGTATAGAATTACCAAATATATAATATACTTTTTCATAGATTATAGTCGGCTCATAAATAATTATGTGTCAATTTTCATATTTTTATACATGCTATAATATTGTTCGATATCATCATAATATAATTTTAAATAATTTAAATGTTAGGAAGAAAGACAAATAATAAGGAATTAAAAAAAAACATATCATAAAAGATAAATTAAGAGTGAAATTTATTAATACCTACTTTTCACTATATGTATTATGAAAATACCCAAAATATTATATTGATTCACAAAATACCCAGTGCACATTCTAACAATTTTCAAAATTCTGTTATTGTGGAGAGAGAAGGTCGGTGTCGGACCACCGACACCGACCCTCAATTAAAAAAAAAACATGACACTGACCCTGACACCGACCCACAATTAAATACATTAAATAATAAAAAAAAAACTTGAAAACCGACCCACTCCCTACATACCCCACCCACACACACCACACCCATTTCCCTTCATTCTTCCCCCGCCCCCCCCCCACACCGACCCACACACATCCACACCCATTGTATAATATTATATATTATATAATATAATATATATATTACATTAATATATAAATTTGATCCAGCCCACCCTCTGATATATATATATATATATATATTAAAACTTAAAAATTATTAAAAAACTTGGTTCACATCAAAAAAATCAATCCCAGATGTCAAAAAAGTAAAAAATGGGTATTTCTTTAATGTGTTTAATGTTTTGAGTATTTTAATAATGTGTTTAATTTTGGATATTTAAAATATTTTCCACATAAATTAATTGCTATATATTTTTCAATATCCTACATTTAACGCAGTCTTTATTTGTAAATAATTGTCTTGATTATATCTCAAAACTATGAAATTTGATAAATTATTATCTACCATTTTGAGATATAATCAACTTTGAGATATATTTATAATTTATGTACACGACCCGTACCAAACTTCCTTTCTGATAAATTGGACCCATTCTAACTGCTTACCGTAAAAAAGTCCAAACCCAAACCTGAACACTATAAAAATTGGAGTCGCCTAATTCAGAAATTATGTTATTCGTCTATGTTCCCTAATTTTGTAATATACACAGGATCTCTACTAATTTTCTCTTTATCTTATCGGAGGTATCTAAAATTTATTTCTATATATAGAATTCAAATATTTGGAAGGTATAGGCTATATAAAATTTTGATTGGACTACAACCTAGTTGAATTTGAAATCACAATAGATAATCATTGCAAGAGTTTGAAATTTTGAAAAATATATATTTGGTTTGGGCTAGACGGGACAATTGGGCTTTAAGTGAAAAAAATGTTTAAAATGAATTTTGAGAAGTATTGCATGTGCATGGAAAAAGAAATGGGCGGTCTGAATGGATGAAATGAGCAGGATACCAACAATATTTGACTACATTGTTTTAGTATATTAAGTATATATATATATATATATAGAGGAGTGATTATATGTGAACCACCCTCCATATGTGATATGAGAACCCAATCTTAATCATTGATTAGCATATATGGACGATCAGGATTTCTTAATTTTTTGTTGTTACTTAGTTTATTTTTATTGTATTAGGGTAGTTTGGGTACTTTTGTTTTATAATAATTTGATACCATATATAATTCCTTGATTTTCTCTCCCTATTATTTTGGCAAATTCGTTGTACCATATTTTATATACGAATATATTCTTTCTTTATTTTTTTTTTAAAAAGGTATCATATCTTTTTTATGTTTTCGTTTGATTTTTCTTTTTTTTTTTTAAATAAGTATCATATCTTTTTATATTTTCGTTTGATTTTTTTTTTTGGTTGAAATTGCAAAATTGTTTTTTAACATATTAGGTCACGTTTTTCCACCACGAAAATTTTTATTGTCGTTTATTTTATTTTTCTACTTTGTCAGTTTTCTTTTTTAACATTCTTTTCATTTAATGAATAGCATAAGTAGATTTTTAAATTCAAATTAAAAATATCATTTCATTCATTAATATAAATTTTATAAAAAACTGGTCGTGTATACAGGATCCATTTTTAATTCTTTTTGTTTCGTATATAGTTTTATTTTTTATTTTTAATTTTATGTTTGCAGTTTTAGATTGATTTTAATGCTACTATGATGTTTATTTATTGCATGTTTTTAAAATTACATGTTTACATCAAATAACTTGTTTTTTCTAAGATTGGTTATCTGATTATGGTTTATATGTTGTTTAAATTTTTTTTTCAAGACAAACTCAAAACATTCATTTACAAATTTAAAAATCGTAATATTTTATAATGTAGTACTTAGTTAGTATTTAATTAAACTGAATTCGTATATTATATTTAAAAATCATATATGAACATAAAATACTTCAAGCATTTAACAAAACGATACGTGTTCCAAAGTATTTAGATAATATGATAAGTTTTAAACATACTACATTCTCAAAAAACAAATTTTCAACTTCAGTTTTAAGACCTATCCCTTGAATTTTTCCAGATATTCATCCATGTCAAATTCCCTTGCTTTGCAATTCTTTCTAAAGAACTTTGCAGTTCTTTCTGCGACCTTTTCACAAATTTGTGGGGTCACTTCCATCCTTGGTGCTGGGTAACCAGTTCCAAATTCTCTCCTCTCAATTTCGTACTTCTGTCTCTTTCTCAAAATCTTTGCTGTCCATCCGTCATATGTAGGGAACACTCTATCAACGGGTCGAAGCATTTGTTCAACACGGTCTACATACACCATCTGTTCAACATCAGATGTGCATATGTAAGTGAAAAAACTGACATAAAGGGTACAAACTATCTGCACAGTTAAGCAAATAATCCAGCAGTACTATTTCACTACCATAATATTCAAGTGAAAGATACTTATGCATAAAATTTCCATCATAGTTGCACAAAAAGGTTCACAATTTTTTATAACTATATGATTTGTACATTTATTAAACAATTGATAACGTATTATTGCATTGATTTTGTATAATATTATGCAAATTCTCAAATAACTTTTTTATTATCAAATAGCAATTTCATATTTTGAGCATATAAATTAAACATCCGTACAGCTTATGTAATATCTGCAATAATAATTTTGTATCAACTTATGTCTTCATTATAGCTTCATATTTGCATTTTTATGTCAATATCTCTGCATCTTTTTTACATATTATTCAACTAAGAATATTGAAGAATAGATGTACATATATACAACAAAATAGTGGCAGTAAACATTATACATTATTTGCACAATTTTTCTAATGTTACACTACTCCTATAATTTTCACATAATATTAAACTCATAATAAAAGTTGCTCAATATTTACAACATAGTAGCAATAAATGGTTCAACAATTTAAATAGATATATTATTGTTCGTTTTATTCAACATATTCCAACTTTTTATTGCATATTTGTGTTTATATTTATGTACTTACTGAGATTTCTCTCATTTTCTACCCAGTTTCGAAGATTATATCTATAGAGCAAGAATTCGACAATTTTTAAGCATGTATGCACCTTTAATTATGCAAGTAATTTCATATACATACTGTTGCAAAATCAACAATTCATATCCAAAATTTTCAAATAATTAGTTCCCGCGTCTAAAATAGCAAAAAAAATACATTATTTTAAAAAAATTTACCTCTGATTCTTCGATATGTATTCCAGATTGTGCTTCGCCGGAATCAATCTTCCAGCCCAGATTAATTGAAGCTTCAATTTTTGGGGGTTTCCCGGAAAAAAAAAAAACAAACAGCAACAAAATTTGTTAAATATTTGTGCAATTAGATTCTAATATTTTACAGTATACAAACTTCAAATCCAAGGTTTTGTACGATGAAATCTTGATTTGGCAGACTAATTTTTAAAGTCGACGAAAATTATTAGGAAAAAAAAACCTAGTTATGCGAACAGCAAATAATCAGCATCTTAAGTTGGAAAAATCTAGTTATAACACTTACCGACGTTTTACAACCGTGAGATTTGTAGTTCGTCGGTCGAGATTGCTCGTCCCCGGGTGCGGTCGCCGGAAATCGCCAGGGTTTTTGGCTTCGTTTCACAGTCATTGCAGAATGAGAGAAACTTTTTTTTTTTTTTTGGTTTTTTACCGCTGTAAATGCGGTATGTAGGTGTAGTTATTTCATTCAAAGATTAATTTGATTTGCTTTTGATACAACTTCCCTAATCAGGTAGTTAATTGCTTGAATAATGGAGAGAAGATCGTGGGTAGGTTATGCGTGTTTGAAATT
>JAPKLW010002222.1:47541-66339 GCA_026898455.1 Plectranthus barbatus
TATATATATATATATATATATATATATATATATATAATGCTGAAACATTTATCTATCTTATTTATCTATCTTATATATTTTGTTATATTATAATATCTTATTCTTTTAACTCAATTATAAATAAATTAATATAAATCTTAATAAATTCTTGTTGAATTAGGATTAAAAATCATGATCATTTGTATATAAATATTCTAAACTCTAAGAAAATATAACTAATCTAAAATATTATTTGTGCATGTGAAATGTTTCTTAACCTAAGGTTAAGGATTATTAAAATTAAAATCGAAATATAGAGAGAGAAAGAAGAAAGAGATCCTCCAGATCTGATCTTTTGATGTGTAACCCCCGAAATTTGGTGAACATTCCCTCCAAATTCCATGTCTATCGAGAAACAGAATTTCCTCCTCTTTCTCAAATGAACGTCGCCTATCACAGTTTCCAAAATATTGGTTTGTTGCTTGGGAAATTATGATCTTGTGTTCCAAGCAACCAATATCAGCTGCTTATTAATGCGTATGCTGCAGCCTATGCCGACAGTTTATTCTGGGACTATCTCAGTTATGATAACCGTTTATATCTCGCTAGGTCAAGCAATTCATACGATCTTTCGTGATCTCCTACACACCATATGATCTCCCCATCGACAAGATAAGAGGATACCGTTGTTTGCTTCATATGTTTTTTCGTCAGACAGGATTATTATCATTGTATATAAGATATTAATGATTTCCAGTTTATCAAATGATATTGTTTACTGATATACCAATCATAAAGTTGTGTAGTATACAAAAACCTATCAATCTCCCATTTATACTCAAATTATAGTGATATGCTTTCCGGACTATACAATGTGCTAAAATCATTAGCTAATAATTAATCACCGAGTGCTTGCATCAACCACCGTCCAAATCTATGAATATTTATTGTGGATTTCTACGTGAGCCTTTTTAACCAATCAAGCAGCTAAAGAAAAACTTTTTATACTTTTTACTCAATTGTATGTCTTCTCTTACTTAACTCTATATGTTACATCACTTTGTGAATTCTAGGTTTCTCAAATTTGCAACAACACTGGTACTATCATTTAAACTAGTGATACCATATGCAAATGAATAACCATTACAAAATTCTAGTTTGTAATAACTGAATCATATTATACCATGGCGGAGTTCCATAAAACTCGATAGTTTTACAGTCATCCATTATATGATTCTATTACGCAAAGTGACCATATAGTTAAAGTAAGACATCATTATTATCTAGTTCACTTAGAGATCTGAACCATAACTCACAGTACATAAACTCGACCGTATTTTGTCTGTCCAGGGTTAAAATTGATATCTATCAACTATGCCTACCTTATAACAAGATATTAAATTCCATACAGTTTTCCTTGTAGAACTCCTTAGACAAACTTAACATCCTATTCTTGAAAACAGGCAAGACTTTGATCTTGAGGATGTACCCATCATTCCTTTTCGTTCAACATTTATTAATGTTCAGATAACCATCTCCCATGCCTAACAATACCTCCACATTGTCACCAAATAGGAGAATGTTATCTACATACCATACAAGATGCACCACACTACCACTAACATATAACTCAGAACTCTCATTCATGCATGGTGTAAATCAATATGATTTTATCACGTCATTTGAATGTAGGTTCCATGACCGGTGAACTTCAATCCAAAAAGGACTTCCAAAGCATCCAGACAAGATACTTACACCTTACCGCACAAAACTTCCTGACAGTTTCAACTGCCAGATTACTAGGTTACCAAGTGTTGCTATGACTTGGAGCATCCGAATGAACTTGAGCACGACTAACAGCGGAAAAATCTCATTATAGTCTTATGCTCTCTTATTGACTATAATGCTTTACCACCAACCTTAATACTTTCATTTGCTCCTGTATTTACCTCGTAAACCTACTTATTGCTTAAATCTATAAAGTTATCTATCGGTCAAGACTTCTGGCATACAAGCATAGCATGATGAATTCTATGACTAAATTCATGGCGATCCACTATTTGTCTATACCCTTGTCAGAATATCCTATAAACGACCTTATCTTGATTCTAAGCTATCAGTGTTCAGTTTAGTTAGGAAAAAAATATTCTCATATCCATTATGACCTACTAAACATATTTCATAGTCATAACTTTTTAGAAACTCTTAACATTGACTTAAAATCAACCAATAGGTTCACTGTTGTTTTTTAAGAATTTCCAAGAAACGAAACTGCTAGGAATGCTTAGCATATTATTAACATATCATGCTTAAAAAATCATATTTTTTCTCATACTACACCGTATGGACAAAATCCTGATGCAGTCTACTAGGAGTTGATATGTGTGTGAAATTATCATTTTATCGATGCATTTGAGTGTTTGTTCACATTTATTTCACCCATATATCATAGGTTTTTGCTTATTTTTGTTGTGTTTTCTTGTTTTGTTGTGTTGAAGTTGTCGTGAGCAATTGAGAATAAATCCTCAAGTTTGGCCTATTTTCGAAGAGATTCCAACCCAAATTTTGTATGAGCTAAGAAAATTTCAACCCAGATGAAGAATGGAGAGCAGCAGGGGTGAAATAGAGCAAAATTTCGACCCATCCTCGTTTGAGTTTTGTCAAGATTTGGAAGAAGTTTTGGAAGAAGAGTGTGAGGAGAAGATTATACCAGGAGATCCATGTGGAGAGATGGTATTTACCTTTCCTAATCGGTTAATAGTCAAGGTTGAAAAGGAAGTGGTGCTAAGAAAGAAGGTCAATGAGGTTTATGGGTCGGTTGATAAAGGAGTTGGATTGAGAAGACGTAGTAATCCCGATGGTGCACTTGAAGGGTCATTGGTGATTGGGATTCATTGAGATGGTGTGTTGGGTAGCTCAAATGTGTTGAAAGGAGTGCAAAGAGAAGTAAAGATGCCACATTTGGTTGAAGGGAGCTTGGGAAGTATGCCAACGAACGAGTTGCTTCCGAGGATGGTGCAAACAAGGGAGAAAGGTATATTAAAAATCTACTTGGTTTTTTACAATGGATGAACATGCTAAGGTTTTCAAGCTACCAACATTAACCGACGCGCTTGTTGGGAGGCAACCCAACCGTTTTTATTTCTTTAGTTTTAGTTCTTGCCTAGAAAGATTCTAATTTTGTTTCATAATAGAAGAGCCTTTACATTGTTTTGAGTGGATAAGGGTGTCCCTTGTGAGTTGTACATAGCTTAATTTGTTCTTGGCAGGGTATACCATTGGGGAATGGAGCATGATGAGTGAGGTGTCTACTGCACGCCTTCCTTGAAAATTTAGTTGTTCTCGACTAAGTTTGGGGGATGTGTCGGATGCAAGTTTATCCTTTCACCTTATCCATTTTCTATATCCACTCTACCTTTTAGTTATATAATGCGATGTATTTTCCCCTTGTGATTGAACTTGTTACATTTGGATTTAGATGTAATTCGATATGATTGTATGATTTTTTTTATTTGGATAATGTTGGATGCTTGAATGTTTTTATCTTTTATTTTATGGTGTTGATTTGAGGTTCATTATATTATTCTTTTTATATTTTGTTGATGAATGGTTGGTGGAATATATGGTGGAGCTAGTGGAATAATGTGTTATTTGTTTAGATTTGGGAATGAATTGATTGGTGGAAAGATGTTTGGATGGTAATGATTGTTTATTTGAATGTTCATATTTTGTTGAGGTTAATTGTGGAAGTAGTTTGGAAGTGAAGGGTTGTTTTAGTGCATATGGTATTTTGTTGAAAGTAATTTATGCTCAAATAGGTTGTGTATTTGTGTTTGTGTTTAGTAGGTTCAATAAGGCTATGGAGAGCGGTTTGATCACTTGGATGCTGATGGGTAATACATTCTATCGTTTCTCTTGCCATTTAGTTTGTTGTTGTTTGATGTTGCTTTAGGGTGGTTGCATGTTTTTGTCTTGTGTGTTGAACCCGAATTAGGCTTGAGATTTACTCTTTATGAACTAGTGGAGTTTGATTCTTATTTGAAACTATGATAGGGCGAAATTATTGATATCAAAGCATGTTAAAGCTTAACTTTTAAATTGCCGAGATTTGTGTGTGTTAATGCTTGAGACTTGACAAAAGCCGTGAGATTTGAGCTATGATATTTTCATATCATATTTTATTGTGAGAGGCGAGATTGAGAGTAAGAAATCTAGAACTTGCATCCGTTCTCTAGCTATTGACTCGAGCTTTTGACTAGAAAATGATATTAGACCATCGATTCCTAGTCCTACCCTGCACATTTGGGGTATAAGGTTTTATATGTGATCGCTATTGGCCTTTCATATCGTTATTCCCCGTGATTGAGCTTAATTGAGTGATTTCTTTGAGATATATTTAGAAATAAGTTTGGGGGATATATGTAAGAGGGTGAATAAGGATGTTTTGAGTGTGGGTATGGGAATTGGTTTGTTTTGGTGAAATTGGATCCTGTTTGTTGAGGCAAGAAAGGAAATGAGGTGTTTAAAAGAAAATAAAGAGTTGAAAAGAATTATGGTGCAGGTCAAGATAAATAAGCACCAACAAAAAAAAGAGAAAAGATTGATAAATTGTTAAAAGAAAAAGAAAGAAAAGAAAACATGCAAGTGCATGGTGAAAAAAAAAACCAAAGAAAGATGAAGTGAAGTTGAATAATCCTCGGGATTGGTTGAGTTGAGCAAATGCTTGGGGGTTTTGGGAATTAGTTGGAGTTAAGTCACTTTGGCCTAAAACCACCTACCTTTAGTCAACCACGTTATAACCGAATAAAAGATCTTTTGATTTGAGAATTTAGCTCGTTGTAGTATAATGGTGAGAAATGATGCAAGCCTATGGAAATCGAACTTGATATCTCGTGCTTGAGTGAATGGTCCCTAAACAAGGAAGGGAGTGAATTTCATTGATTTTATCCATCTTGTTGAAAGGTTTGAGTCTCTTGTATGTTTGGTTGAGGCATGCTAAGATTGATATGATGAGCTGTGAGGTATTGCACTAAGTAAGATGATTTCTTTACCTTTTTTTTTATATGGAGGACCATCAAAGGTTCAAGTTTGGTGGATTATGATATGTGTGTGAAATGACTATTTTATCGATGCATTTGAGTATTTTTCACGTTTATTTCACCCACATATCATAGGTTTTTGCTTGTTTTTGTTATGTTTTTGTGTTTTGTTGTGTTGAAGTTGTGTAGGTGAGCAATTGAGGATTAAATCCTCAAGTTTGGCTAATTTTCGAAGAGATTTTGACCCAAATTTTGCATGAGCTAAGAAAATTTCAACCCAGATGAAGAATGGGTTTGGATGAGATTTGCCTCTCTAGGGCAAATTTCGACGGAACCCTCCTGGTCCAGGGCGAGATCTTGTAGGAATTTCTGGCAGATTCAGAGTTTTGGCAATCTTGGGTGAGACGGATCGGTCCCGGGCAAATTTTTTGTCTATTCACTTACTATAAATACGGGGAAAACGAATATAAAAAGAACTCTTGTCAACTTTTGGCACATTATTGACGGTTACTCACTCTAAAACACTCCAAATTTCATCCAATCTCACATTTGCAGGGCATACAAAGCCAAATCCATCCAATTGGGGAAGAATTATAGATCAAAGAGTAGATCAAGTCATCTAGATCCAAAGTTGTGGAAAATTCTCATTCAATTTTCTACTTTCGTAATGGATATACTTTCTATTTGTATTCAATTGAACGACTTACATGGTATGAGGAGCTAAACTTCAATAAGATGTTGGATTGAATGATGTGGTGAATGATTGTTTACCTCTTCCTAGTTGATTAAGACAATGCTATATCTTGTTATTCATTAAAGTGATGTAGATATGAGTCAATTGCTTGATAATTAGACATGGATATTGTAGCCAATACGTGGACTGAAATGTCGTGAGAAGCATCATTTTGTATAAGTTTCAATTCAATCCCCGTGCGAAGGAAGCATATAGGTTAAGTATCCACGGTCGTTTAGGAGTGCGTTCGGATTAGATAACGTAACGTTTGGTAATTCTATTGCATCTACGATTAACTAGCCGGTGTTAAGGGGGTTAGTTATTGAAGAGTGGATTAACCATCTCCAGAAAGATTAATTTGCGTTCCAATCATTCAATTGGACTTAATTGTTCACTACAAAGTTCTTTCCAACATCCTAATCTCCCTTTATTGTTCTCTTGATCTTGTAATTGTTGGAGTGATTGATTTGTATTATGAGTGATTAAGAAGATGATGATTGTTTGCTTAAATTCTTGTTTTGATATTGTTGGCTAGTTAGATAGAATGGGATTCATTCATTGCCTAGTGATAATTGAAACACTCAACGACTTGATCAATTTGGATATAAGTTCAACGAAATAGTAACTAGAACTTTAGCAGGCAAATTAAGAAGATTCCGAATTGATATTTTGTTTCTTGCATTCGCTAGAGATTTAGTTGACTTCGTTAATTGATTTTTTAGTGCATTAGGAGTACATTCAAATTATATGACTAGTGCTGACTCAGCTCGTTACTGAGGCGTACATCAAATGTATTTAATAACGAAATGACTTGATAGTCTAATTAGCTTCATTTCCACTACCACCTTGAATATTTGAGTTATCAAACTATCCTTACTTGCGGCTAAGCAAATAGACACATCAGTTTCTTGAGTAATTGTCAAATAAATGAAACAATACTCAAACCCTCTAGAGCTTAAGTGGACATTAGTTCGCACTGGTCAAGAAGAATCAATTCCAACATATCACCATATCGAGACTTACTTGCTTGCGTGGTCAATAGTATTACTATCTATCAAGGATTCGCAAACTCAATGAGAAACAACCCTGGATTAAATCCATTGTTTCATTGACCAAGAGTTGCTTGATCCTTATTAGATTAATGTGACCTATCAACATCTTATCCTCCAAACTAGATTTTCATCTCAATTAGGAACAAGTCCGGACTAAGTCCAATGTTCCACCATCCTGGAGTTGCTTAATCTATTTGAGACTGATGTGACCAAGTCTCAGATATCACATAGATGTAAGATCTATATCTTGAGAAGAAATATACTTTTGAATGCATGATAAGATAAAAGCAATTTTCATTGGAAGCTTTATAGAGACAATATAGTATATAGAGAGTTACTCAATAATCCATGATGGATAATACTGTTATTACTAATGATGAAAACTCTACTATAAAAAATAACTAAATATCCATCCTATAATGGAAATTAAAAATAAATTCCACCAAAATATCGGTACTTATTTATACATCACTCAAAACCAAAATATTATTCTCTAATCATGAATAAAATCTCCAACTACTACAACGAAAACCTTGTGTTGCATTAACTATGGATATGGTACACTGTCAAATCTAGGTTGCCAGCCCGGCGAGCCTTCTTGCAGTATATAATCTGACTTATAGATACTATTACCACTACCAATGAGTTGGCAAGAGTAATCTAAGCACTTGTCAAATATGCATGCAGTATATAACAATCATGATTCATGGATGTTGTTGCCACTACCCATTAAGTAAGAGCAACCATCTAAACATGTATCAGTTATACTTTCAAGTGACATACCTTGTCCCTTGGTGTCAAAGACCGCACAATTTTCCTTTTTAATGTCCTACCTAGCCATACATGAATCACTTGCCCTCTTCCTTGGACTTTTTAAGGTCATCAGTAGGTATTATGACCTTGCTCCCACTATTTACTTTATTTCTCCTACTTCCGGTGCCTCACTTCTTTCCTTTCACTTTCAGTGAAATAAAAGGGCTCACAACAGTAGACAAAGTAAACCTTTGTTGAGATAAGATCTGGAAGTTTCCCATCCACTCGATGCTTCATCTTATTCTTCTCACTATCAGTCTGAGGTCATTCGTAGAGTTCTGTAGTGCATCAGAGGATTAAATGGATTCCAGTCAAGCTATCAATTTTTACCCCTACCTAATTGCGTACATGTCCATGAACTGAATCACGAACATCTCATATTGTCAGACTGATCCACCATCATCCAATTACTATCTCATAATAAACCTTTTCCATAGATCCATAAGTCGCCATGGTATCCCATAATTAATGATCAAAGAAAGAACATACAAGCAGAATATTGAAACGGATTAGTATTGTAACCTTTTGATTAACCAATACTAATGTTTCCTCCAATTTCCCATGCAATTTTATTACAAGCCACACATGTGAACGTTTACAACAAAACCACTCAACCAGACTACATCTTTTAATTCTAGTCCTTTAATTTTAATCAATGTTAGTTACCTTAGACAAATGGAATTAATAATCGGAGATAAACTTAGACCATATTATCCTACTGAGCAAGGACATAAAAAATGAGTAATACTCTAGATAACATCGAAGCAAACATCCACAAAACGAACCTGTTGTTCCCTGATCAGAGTCGTGATAAGCAGCGGAAGACTACTTAACAAATGCAGCGGAATGTCCAAGTATCTTGCACTTAGTTTATTTTTCAAATGTTTAGCTCGAAGGTTGGAGTTAATATTGTTTCCGATATACTCTAGCAAGTTGAGGTTGCTAGGTTTTAAATTGATGGCAGAAACAATAAAACAGTAATGAAAGAACACAAGATTTATAGTGGTTTGATCCTTAAGATCTACGTCCAATCCTTAGTCGAACACTGAGAATTTCTCTAAAAAGATATATCAAAGTACAAGGAATCGCCTGTCACTTGTAGTAGGTGGTGAGCTTTCGAGCCAGCCACTACAAAGCTATCCTCCGTTACTTCTATCTTTTAGCAGTTGCGGGCGACACCTTCGTAAAACTTAACCTTGCTGCAATGGAAGCTTTAAAGTTCCTTCCTGAACTCTTTGGGTTTGATTCGGCAACAACCCATCTTAGTCAATCTCTTTTCAGAGATGTGACTGCTGGATGCTTCCTAGGATGGAAGTTATCCCAATGCTTGATCCTTGAACAAACTCGAGGAATCTCCACTTGAATGCAGTGTCAGGTATTCAATGTGTGACACTTGCTGTTGAGAGCTTTGAGATTCTTCTTGTCTCTTTAATGTGCTCTCAACCGACTACTCTTTTTGCTTTTTGTTCGCTTATCAAGGTTATCTCACAATAATTGTCTTTCCCGAGTTGTATGAGCAGTAGTAGTTGTAGTCGTGAGGATCTCTCTCTTGTTTGAACTTCTCTTTTATATATGGAGATTCAAACTTTGAATCTCCAGACCCATTAGACACAACGTCTCCTTTGTCCAAAAGAGCTACTTGCTTTTTCATCCTTTCCGGCGTGTACAGTGCTTTTTCACCTACTTCGAGAAGGCTATTTGTCCTTGGTTGTACCTTATTGCAGAATGGTAGTCTTAGCAGTCGTTGCTGATCATTTCCTTGCTTAGCATTCTTTCAGAGAATGCTGGGAGCACTCTGCTAAGTTTCTAGACTTTTTGACTTCTGAGTGCTTCTAGCAATCTGTCTTCGTATCCAACTGCTGACTCCTCAGCAGTTGTATATTCAGCACTTTGATTCTTGATTCATGACTGCTACTGCTTCTAGCAACCTTCTGAGTCTTAGCGAATGCTCACTCCTTCAGCATTCTACTTTCCTTTTACTTCTGACTGCTGATCTAGTGTTCCTCGCGGTCTTTCTTCTCAGCATATGGCTACTGTCTCCTTAGCAGTCAAATCTGTCTGCTGACGTCTCTAGCAACCAACATTTTCCTGACTGCTGAGAACGCTCCTAGCATCCAGAATTTCCGAAGTTGCTTGGAATAAGATTTCCTTCACTTCAATTGCTGAATCCTTCAACAATCTTCCACAGTACTTCTAATCTATTACAACTCGAAATATATCCTGAACAGGACTTTACAAATGAGTTGCTAGACTATACTAGACTTCAGCAATGATCTACCAAACTAACTAAGGCTTTGATTCAACAAAACCTTTACAATTTGATCTAAAGGGAGATTTACAACATTAATCTAAGAATAATTCCCGACAATTTCCAGAATAATTCCCAACACAACCTTCCCATATAAAAATCGACTTGTCATACACACACTAGGTCCATGACGCATGATCAAATACGCAAGCTACACTTGTACACATTTACGCAAAGACTCCCACTTCTCACATGATATTAATGTTTTTATTTAGAAATCTCATTTATCAGCACTTATGAATAATAAAAGCAAGCATGCTACACATGAAGACGTCTACTCACTCTATTATTCACTTCTGTTTAGAGATCGATTTGTGGAGGTCTTGATTTTATTTCAAAATTTTCTTGCTTAATATTTTTATTTCAAAAAGTTATTTGCGCAAATAATTATTTTATGCTACTATATAAATTATGTTAGTGCTAAAAATCCATCATATATAATATGATCACGGAATTTAGAAGCTTGCTAAAATGATAAAGCAATTAAATCATGCTTTCCTATTTTTTCTAAAATGCTTGGTGTGCAAATAATTCACCACATCATACAAGAAAAATAAAAATATAATTAAGTGTCCTCGTGTCCCCGAAGATGTGGTACCTGTATATCTACCTATTCTATTACACGAACTTGGGATATATAGTTCTTCAAAATAATTGTTCAAAATTTTTGGGCCTTCAATTATATGTTGAAATCTGAAATTGGGCTGAAAACTGTAGATTTGACTGGGTTTTAATATTTCAAGCCCAAACTGGGCCCAAAAGACTTAAAACCCTAATTTTAATAAATTTTGGGCTGCCTTCAGGCCACCTGACCGGTCAATTAGCCCATCAAGATCGAGATTTCTTTAATGTCAGGTAAAGGAATTGTTCTTAACATAGGTCCTATCAATGCGTACCACACGCACCAACATACCAAGCATCCAAGATAAGTCACTTATTACTACGTAAGCTGCAGTCTATACTTACAGACTATCCTAGGATTGTCTCAGCTGTGATAACCATTTATATCTTGCTAGGTCAAGCGATCCATATGATCTTCAGTGATCTCCTACATACTTTATGATCTCCCTATCGAAGAGATAAGAGGATACCGTTGTTTGCCTATTTTCTGCCCCTGCCTTGTTTTACGCCCCTGGCATGTCTTTAGTTTTCAAATCGAATTTTTGTAGAAGTAAAACCTATATGATAAACCATGGTTTATACTCCTTATTTCACATCAAATACCATATGGCTGCATGGTCTGAATACACCATGACCTTAGATCCTAACGAATAAGATCTAAACTTTTCCATAGTGAAGACAATTTGCCAGCATATCCTTCTTTGTAGTAGATTAATAGAGTTGGGCACCATTCAAATTTTTTGATGCATAGTACACCACATATCAAACTTTTCCGATCATTTTCCCAACTATAACGAATTTCCCTATTGATGGCATCACTCATTATCTCGAATGGTTCTCCCCACATTAGTGGTTGAATTTTAGGCACTGACACTAGAGCCTCCTTGAGTTAGTAAAAGGCCTCCTTGCAGTTTTACCCAAACTCGAACCCAACTTCCAACTACAATAGTTTTTTCAATGGTTGAGACCTTTTAGAAAAATCCTTGATAAATCGACGGTAGAAACCTGCGTACCCCATAAATTCCCTCACATGTTAAACATTCGTGGTATAGGGAAATATTTGAATCAAGAACACCTTTGCTTTGTCTACCTCAATTCCACGTTGACACCAAATGCCCAAGTACGATTCCTTCACGAACCATGATGTGGCATTTTTCAAACTTCAACACCATGTTCTTCTCCACATATGATTGCAAGACCTTCTCCAAATTGATAACGCAATCTTCAAAAGATTTCTAGTAGATTGAGAAATCGTTCATCAATAACTCAATGCAATCCTCGAGAAAGTTGGTGAAAATGCTCATCTTGACCATTGGAATGTCCTCGGAAAGACATCCTTTGGTAGGGAAATGTGCCAAATGGGCCAGTGTTAGGAATATTGCTAGAAATATTATAACCCCTTTATCTTAATTGTATGTATTATAGTTTGTGTGCATGAAAGCTAGTTTATCTAGTTTCTAGCAACTTAGAATCGTATCAAAAATTTTAAAAGTCCTATATTGGATACTCATAATCTAGTTGTAATAGAACTAGAAGAAACCATTGAAGTTTGCTGAAAGAGTCGGCAATGCTCAAGTACTTTGCTGAGGGAATCAGCAAAACACGAGAAGAATGCTAGAAAACTAAAGCATTCAAAGATGAGATTGCGAAGACAGCTAGCAAACATTGGAGTATCAAAAGGATAGCAAACCTACAAAGACTGCTGGAAGTGCTCAGCGGATATCTCAAGATTTCTGAAGAATTGAAGCAAGAGGATTGCTTATATATCAGTAAGATAAACAAGCTACCCAATAAGCAATCAAATGTCGAATCAATGCCACAAAATGTAGGATCGTTATTTCAGAGAGTAAGGTATCTCAAAGAATTAGAAGAAAAGGAATTATCAACAGATAAAAAGAAGGTTTCCAAAAATAAACTCAAAGATCCGTTCTGACAAAGTCGGCTGGTTTAGGAAAGAGCCAATCAGACAAGAAGGAGACCTGAAGAGTCTCTGCACGTCATAGAAAAAGAAGAAAAAAGATTTTCGAGCAGACGTCCAGATTCTAACGGACAAGATTTAAATGAAATGTTTGAATCTTTGTCTATAAATAGTTGATTTCGCGAAGAGCATCATAGTTCGGCAATTTTAGATTTTACGAGCTTACGCGAGATCTCACTTACTCACTATCAAATTCAAAATTTGATCGTTCATTGATTGAGGCTTTGTAAAAGCTTTCGAGTTCATCTCGAGACCTTTTGAAGTTCTCTTCTAAGGTTATCTTTGGGATTCTTTTTATCCTAGAAAGAATCTAGAAATCACCTTGATCTTCAAGTCTGATTATCACGGGATATTGTTGCATCTGAAGAAAGGTTCCTGGAAGAACTATAAAACTCCCAGTTCGATGTCCAAGGAGAAGGGAGGCGTGTCCTCACTATAAAGAATTCCAAGGAAAAGATTGAAGACCGAGGTGCTTGAAGGTGTGCAGTGATCAGAAGAAGGAGCTGTTAAGAGTTAGAGATTAGGCCTGACCTTGTAATCAATCTTAGTGGATTTCCAATCACGTAAACTGAAGAGAGGACGTAGAACCATTGTTCGAACCACTATAAACTTGGTGTTCATTTACTGTTTTTATTTCATTACTTACTATTTAATTTGAAACATAACACGTTAAGTGTTGTCGTATAACTTGAAGTGAATCTAAGAAATATTTGAGCTTAAATACATTTCATAAAACTTAAAGCTGAATTCTCCACACTCAGTGAAGATTCTAAAAATTTTAAAACGGGAGAATGAAGTTTTAAAAAGCAAAAACTCTGTGCAAAAACCTTGTGAATGTAGATTTCAAAAAGCACAAGAGATTTAAATGAGATTTTAGATGCTCAAAGGAGTACAAATGATTTTGTTGGAATTGGTTTTTAGGAAGGTGAATCCAGCAATGTTGATTTCCAGAGATCAAAGAAAATAATCTTTTTCCCAGCAACTGGGAAGATTCAACAGAATGATAGATCAACAAACGTTGCTCAGCAGGAATGCTAGAAATCTATGAACAGAGACTAAAAGGAGTATCTGCTAAGAGGAAGTCAGCAAAGTCAATGTATGTAACCCAACAGACTATTCCATCTGCAAGGAAAGTTAATACACAACATAGCAAGGCCAAGCAAACTACTGCGATTGTAAGGAAGCCAACATACACTCAAAGTAGGAGGAACATCTACTTGAGGCTAGAGTCTAAGAAATTCATTTTCAAAACACTGCGAAGGCTCAACACACCAACACACATTCCCATGTGAATTCATTGTATTACTTCAATAGGAAGGGAAATGTTGTAAAACGTTATGACAAAAAGACTATCAAGATCACGAAAGTCTGGATTCCTAAGGGACTAATCCAGTGAACTAATCCTGCAGGACCCGCAGTTGATAGAGTACCTAAAAATTAATTTCTTATTTTGCAGGAATAGGATCTAGCGAGAAGATCCTCGAAGAAATTAAAAGAGGAGATCCTAGAGAGTGGATGCTCAGGTCACATGATAGGAGATGAAGATTTCTTCACAGATCTTCAATGTATAAGAGACCTTCGGTTTCCTTTGGTGACAAATCAAAAGCTAGAGTAATCAGAATAGGGTGTATTGAACAAAATGGAATGTGCATAATCTATATGTCCCTCATCGACAGTCTCAAACACAATCTACTTAGCACCAGTAAGCTAAATGAAAATGGATACATTGTTTCCATTGCTAAGACATGATGTGAGATTGCTGACAAGACCGGTAGAGAAGTAAAGCTTAGAGGAATCAGAAAAGGAGGACTTTGTGTGGTCGATTGGCAAAGTGGACAGCAAGCTTCATGCTTCATCGCATTCAACAAAGAAGAGACCAACTGACTATGGCATAAAAGGTTGTCGCATTTAAACTTCAAAACTATAAATCACATAGCCAAGAACAACATTGTCAAATGATTGCCCAAAGAGACCTTAAAAAGGAATGAGTGTGCAATGCTTGTCAACAAGGGATGCAAGCCAAGACATCCTTCAAATCTAATTGAGAAAACGCCACATCAGGAAGATTCCTTGAGCTGTTGTACATGGATTTATTGGGCCTTGTGACTCCACCCACTGTAGTTAAAAAAAAATTACTCTCTGGTTGTTATTAATGATTATTTTAGGTATAAGTGGGCGAGACTGCTCAAAAGTAAGGATGAAGTCTAGATAATCCTACCGGAGCTGATACTTCGAGTACAAAATGACTAAGAGGTCACGGTGAAAAGGATAAGATCAGACAATGGTACACAATTTGGTAACGATGCTACAATGGATTTCTGCGCCGATTTTGGGATTGGACATGTAAGGTCCAATGGAAGAACACCTCAACAAAACTACTTAACAGAACGGAGGAACATAACTCTAAAGGAGGCCGTACGAACAATGCTTGGTGATACAAATCTCAGTAAGAGATATTGGGGAGAAGCTATGATGACTGCCAACTATACACAGAACTGATGTGGCTTGAACCTCAGGTTCAACAAAACTCCCTACGAAATCTATCATGGTCGTAGGCCTACCTTTGCTCAACTTCGTGTTTTCGATTCACCATGTTATATTCATAATAATGGGAATTCAAAATTAAGTACTTTCTCTCCCAAAGCGGATGAAGGAGTGTTCTTAGGATATGGGCATCCCTCTAGCAAAGGTTATAGAGTGCTTAACAAGACCACCAAACTTGTGGAAATAACATGCAATGTTATTTTATATGAAACTATGTATGTGCGCAAGACTATGAGAGATCTAAGAGATGAGATTCAGGAAACCAATGATGTCAATGGAAAATTGGGCTCGAATACTTCCGAAGCTGAATTGATTTCTACGACTAGGTTTATGAGTGAATTTATGTCTACGCTGGAGAGCTTGGCTGGTAAGCAAACAACTGAGAAGGCCAGTGATGCAACTTGTAACGCTGAGGTCTCACTAAATCCTCTCAAGGAGTTCACGAGTCAAGGGAGAACTCAAGAAGAAGAAACCATTCAGCAAAATGAAGATGTTGCTGAGAACCTCCGAATAACGAGAGGAATGCTGAAGATAGCTCTGCTGAAAGTAACCAGGAGCCGACTACTGATAGAAGTCTTATCCTCACTCCAGCAAATGCAAATCCAGTAGACAGATCATTAGCAAACGATCATCCAGCAAATGGGAATCCAACAAGTATTGTTGAAAATCTAAATAACCTACACATTGTTCACGTTCCTATTTCAAGTAGCCGGATTGGAACATAAAGCGGTCAAACAATCCTAGTTACTGGCTGCTAAGAGATCATCCATAATAAGCAATACTAGGAGATCTTCCTGATCCTACTAGAACCAAACACAGTGTTATGATTACTTGCAGCATATCTCAAGAAAAACCAACCAAAGTTGTTGATGTACATAAATCTGTTTATTAAACTAACACAATGCAAGAAGAACTATGAGAATTCATGCAGAATCATGTATGGGATCTCGTACATCGACCTACACACCAATTGGTGATAGGCACCAAATGGGTGTTCAAGAACAAGCGTGATGAGAATGTACTTATCGTGCTCAACAAAGCAAGGCTTGTAGCTAAAGGATACGCGCAGTGCAAAGGAATCAATTTCGACGAAACATTTGCTCTAGTAGCTTGACTCAAAGAAATCAGGTTATTCCTTGCATATGCTGCTCACCATGGTTTTACTGTGTTTCTGATGGACGTCAAGAGTGCGTTCGTAAATAGTTAATTAAAGGAGGATGTCTACGTGGAGCAACCTCCGGCTTTGAATGAGGTAACAAGGTGTACAGGTTGAGAAAGGCTCTGTATGGCCTAAAGCAAGCTCCTAGAGCTTGTAGAGTTTGAGTCTACGATGGACAACACGAGTTGCCATTAATGAATTTCTTGCCAAGGATCGTTCTTAGGATACCAGGAACAAATTTCAATTAAATAAACCATGCGATCCTATGCATTCTCCTACAAAATTAATTACCAAGGATGGAATTAGGGAATACTGATTTCACCGTTTGATCTACAGATCTAGATCGGAGCCAATAACAATGAAATGGATCTGGATCTGAATCTGAACGCCGACAATGAACATTTGTTCCTACAGATCTGATCTTCTGATCTGTTCCCTTGCTCCTTGGAAATCTGGTGAGGATTATCTACCAAGTTGAATCCGAGATCTGGAGAAAACGATCAATTCCTCCCTCAGATTGCCGCCGCCGTTTCTCTCTCAATTTTTAATATACTGAACAGTCTAACTTAATTTTATAGAGAGAAGGCATATATATAGTGTTAGGGTTTTGAGAAACCCTAACCCTAATGGGCTTGAGCAGTTCATGGGCCAGACCAGGGACCAGATGCAAATAATAAAGTGGGCCCTCTTTATTAATTAATCATTCCTTGTTCAACCTAGAACATAATTAATTAATAAAACATTATTTTTACCTTCACCACGGTAACAATGCTGACTCGCCCCTTTATTACGACGTTATTAGGAACGGGTTGCACCAAACTAACATGATCCATTGTTCCCACCAGCAGTTTTCTTGTTCTTGTTCCTAGCCGTTCTCTTAGTATTTGCTCATTTAGGAGCAGCAGACCGGCTACCGGAAGAAACCAAAACTTCTTTCTCAGGTTCCATCAGGGACAGTGCTGCCATCAATTCACTGAGTAACTCATTAAGAGTAAATAATTAAATCAAATAATCATGCTTCCTATTATTTACTAGTGCGGACATAATAAATCACATCAATACGAGAAATAATTAAAAAAACCAAAAAAATCTCGTGGCCCCTCAGATGCGATTACATGGAAATAAATTAAATCTAATATATTACAAGATTTAAATCCTATACAGATCTTCAAACTGGGCCTCCGTTGGACTTGAAATCTGAATCGGACTGAAAAAACAATAGTAGGGCTGCAAATTAGGGTTTCTGGCCCAAACAGCAGCCAAAGCCTAATTTTTCAAATTGCGGGCCGCCTCCGGACTGAGAAGCCCGATTTTCGGCCCGGGCTTGGAAACCCTAGGGTTTTGGAAACCCTAGTTCCCAACCCAGCTGCCACAGTTCACTGCAGCCACCGGCGCCGCCTTTCCGGCCGCCGCCTGCGGCCGGAACCCGCGCAGCCCACACCCGCGCATGCTGCCACCACCACCAGTCGCCGCTGCAGTAGTCGTCGCCGGAGCAGCCGCGTGAATCAGAAGCAGCTGCAATCCCCGCATGCGCAGCCCACTTCCCCATGCGACCGCTGGAGCACACAGCCCAGCTGTGCGCGCGGCCAGCCCCGGCAGCTCCTTCACCCTTCGCCGGCGCTCGCAGAGAGCTCGCGCGCGGCCTCCATCTCCGACAACAGCCACCAGCATCATCGTCCTACGGTTAAGACGCGAAGGGGAGAGAGAAAGACGGGCGCAGCCCAGCCGCAGGGAAAACTCCCCGCCGCCGCCACCCGTTTGCACCGCCTTGACCGGATCTGGGAGCTCGCCAGCCACCTGCACGCTGCCGCTGAACCGCCGTCGACCTGGGCTCGCTAGATAAACACGCGCAGCAGCCTGAACAGGCGCGGCCTAGCCATAGGCAGGGGTTCTGCCCGCCGCCGCCACCTGCCTCCGCTCGTCGCCGGTGAGATCTGGGCTGAACCCTAGTTCATGTCGCTTTTTGTTCTTCCTTCTCTTATTCTCGTTCTTCCTCCAGATCTCAATTTTACAGATTTGAATAAAATAAAATACAAAAAATACAGATTTACAATCTATTACAATTTTTGCCTATCAAATCTAACCACATATTTTCTCATGGTGAAAAATAGATCCAAAAAAATGAGAAGGCCACGAGAACAAAAACATCCATGACAATTTAAATCCTTCCATGAACATACATATTTATTTAATTTCAATCTATCCAAGATAGAGCCTAAGAACATGAACCTGGCTCTGATACCAATTGTAGGGTTTGAGTCTACGATGGACAACACGAGTTGCCATTAATGAATTTCTTGCCAAGGATCGTTCTTAGGATACCAGGAAAATTTCAATTAAATAAACCATGCGATCCTATGCATGCTCCTACAAAATTAATTGCAGAGGATGGATTTAGGGAATACCTGATTTCACCGTTTGATCTACAGATCTAGATCGGAGCCAATAACGATGAAATAGATCTGGATCTGAATCTGAACACCGGCGATGAACAGTTGTTCTTACAGATCTGATCTTCTGATCTATTCCCTTGCTCCTTGGAAATCTGGTGAGGATTATCTACCAAGTTGAA
>JAPKLW010002222.1:66349-83016 GCA_026898455.1 Plectranthus barbatus
GATCAATTCCTCCCTCAGATTGCCGCCGCCGTTTCTCTCTCAATTTTCAATATACTGAACAATCTAACTTGATCTGATAGAGAGAATGCATATATATAGTGTTAGGGTTTTGAGAAACCCTAACCCAAATGGGCTTGAGCAGTTCATGGGCCAGACCAAGGACCAGATGCAAATAATAAAGTGGGCCCTCTTTATTAATTAATCCTTCATTGTTCAACCTAGAACATAATTAATTAATAAAACATTGTTTTAACCTTCACCACGGTAACAATGCTGACTCGCCCCTTTATTACCACGTTATTAGGAACGGGTTGCACCAAACTAACATGATCCACATATTTAAGGTTTTAAACATTCATTAATTAATTTGGCTTATGACAATCAGCCATAATTAATTAATCTCTTATTTCCTGAGTAATACCACTCACACCTTTTCACTTATGCCTGAATTAAATAATTCAACCTGCAGGGTTTAGCATAATGAACCTTGTGAGCTCCTCAGGGAATGTCACCAATCTGAAACGGATATGCTTACCTAAACGTCTAGCCTAAGCAGGCCACACACAAATTGCCAACACCCAAAATACGGGTATAAGAGTACATGTAAGACTCGCCACCATGGTAAATCAAAGTGTGATCAATTTATGTGTGCCCCTTATCCTTCAGTTAGGTTTGAGATCATAGGAAATATGTTAGGGATCTGGCTCATTCATATGTGAATGAGAGTGGCACATTCCACTGTTGATCCCATCAATACATAACCATGTACCGACACATCAATTAGCTAGGATAAGCCCACTTATGAACCGATGTGCCGCAGCTTAGACCGACAGCCTATCCAGGGACTATCTCAGCTGTGATACTGTTTATATCTCGCTAGGTCAAACGATTCATATGATCCTCTGTGATCTCCTACACACCATATGATCATCCCTATAGGCGAGATAATAGGATATTATGGTTCGTCGTATGTTTGTTTCTTCAGACAGCGAGCATTGTTGTAGCAACACATATGAAGACCAGTGTACAAACACTTAATCATATATGCTTTCAATATACAATCCCAACAGAGCTTGGTACGAGACGCTGTCACAATTTCTACTGGACAATGGATTCAGGAAGGGAAAGATCGACCGAACACTCTTCTTGACCAAGTATGTTGAAGACATATTACTGTTCTAAATATACATGGATGATATCACCTTTGGCTCTTAGAATGTAACCCTTTTTGAAAAATTTGCTCAGCTTATGCAGAATAATTTTCAAATGAGCATGATGTGGAAGAAGTCATATTTCTTAGGCCTAAAGTTCAACAATCAAGCTATGGGAACTTCATTCATAAGAAGAAATACACTAAGGATCATATCAACAAATACTGTCCAGAGAAAACAAAGACCCTACAGATTCCCATGAGCATAACATGTCAAATCTCATTGGATGAAAAAGGCAAATCCGTGGACCCAACAACATATCGAGGTATTACTGGTTCCTTGTTAAATCTAACGGCCAGCAGGCTAGATATTTCTTATGTTGTAGGCGTGTGTGCTAGGTATCAAGCAAATCCAAAGAAATCAAACATGGAATGAGCGCGAAGGATTGTCAAATATTTGAAAGGGAAAAAGTCACTAGGAATTTGGTATCCCAAAGCAGATTATCTCATACTACTTGGATATTCAGACTCAGACTTCAGAGGATGCCGCATTGATAAAAAAAGTACAAGTGGAACTTGGCAATTTCTTTGACACAAGCTGATTAGCTTGTTCAACAAAAAGCAACACTTTGTAACAACGTCCACAACTGAAGCTGAATACGTGGCTGCTGCGAGCTGCTGTACCCAGGTGCTGTGGATTAAGCAACAACTCCAAGATTATGAAGTCAACACTAGATGCATTCCAATCTACTACGACAATAACAACCCAATGTGCATCACAAATAATCCAGTACATCATTCAAGGACGAAGCACATTGATATCAGACTGATCTTCATCTGAGATCACATAGAAAAGAAGGGCATTTTAGTAGATTACATTCGGACAGAAGACAATCTAGCAGACATATTCACCAAACCTCTAACAGAAAGCAAATGAAAGGAGCTTTGTCGTAAGCTCAGATTACTGGACTTAGATGAGGCTTTGGAAGAATGAGTCCCAGCTCTCATTCTGTTCTTGGATTTCTGGAGATGATGCGAATTAGAGTGTGTCCAAGCTCACACTCTCCAGCCAGATGCTGAGAAAACTTTTTAATTGATATGCTGAGTCCAAGCTCTCAGTAGGTTCAATATCGATTGCTGAAACCTCATCTTTCAGCAGACATCTTAGTAATTACTGAGTCCCAGCTCTCAACAAACATTCAAGGACCGTTGGATCAACCTTTGAGAGATTTCCAGTAAAGAGGAATTAAAAGCGGGATTTTGTTCAACCGATGAAACTGTTTAAGCTACAATAATGGAGAAAATTAATGTGGGATCGATAAAAATTCTTTATAATTTCCAAAGATTTTTTTCAAGGCTCAAGATGTTTCAAATCTGGATATGGTATCACGAACGACCATGTGGAAGTATTTCCAAAACCGCCAGTTCACAAGGCAGATGATTTGATTGATCAAAAAATTTTCAAGGCGGGGTTGTCTATTTAAAGGATGTCTTGTGTTTGGCAAATGATATACAACCTTTTGAAAATATATCCATCTCATGACTTTCAATCCGTTTGATTAAATCATGTTGCTCAAGAAAATAATATGTCATCTTTTACCATCTCACCAAAATACTGACTAGATGGGTTCGAGCAACGTGACTTGGAAGTCTCCAAATTGAGAGGAAGAATCGTAATCTTCATAGAAATAACCTCAAGGAAGATTCTCTTATTTTTCGGTTCTCCTCTAACAATGGGCTTTCTTATATTAGAACTGAAAGGAGAGAGGAGATCCATTTCGTCAGGCCATGACAGCTTCATCTTTGGAGATATATAAGCTTATCAGGTAGGTCTGAGGATGGATATTCCATAGTCACATTGCTTGGGAATTTCCTTTGGGTGCCCATGGAATTATGCATCCAAAGGAACCCCAAACAACTTCTTCCTCACCTCTTCTTCTAAGGATTCAAAAATCATCAATGGAGAAGAAGAAAAGATGGAGGAAAGGCTTGAAGATGAAGCAGATGCAACACAAATGCATATGTTTGGCATTTGGAGCTAAAGAAGCATGCATCTAGGCATGCGGGCTCGGAAGTGGTACAGAAGTTACCCATCCTACATCTGTATGGCACCTGTAGCTGGTGAAAGAGTGCAAACAAGAGCACCGGTCTGAGTAGTTGGTGAGATCTGCTAGACTCGGACTTCCTTTCCAATAATATGTTTGATTGTTCGCTGGAAGCAAGAAGGCTATTGCCGAAGAGATTTCTACATAGCTCGAGGAACTAGAAGATGAACTTGCGAACAAACATCTCACAACCTAGAAGACGTAGTTGCGCATGTGGGGAGACTTGCGTTAACAAATTCGCGGAGGAGACTAAGAAGAAGGAGAAGATCTAGTAAAAGCGTTATTTGGAGCAATCAGAAGAAGAATTTGATCATTGTAACTTGTAATGTATTGCTTTGCAAAGTGTAACTCTTGTAAACCAATGATATCAATATAAAAGCATGCTTGTTTTTATGACATTACTATGTTGTCTAAAAATAATAAATGCCTAAGCAAAATGCTGGATCATTACACTTCTTGTGTAAAGAGCTTCCCATCTTACGCCTTGTGTTTTCCCTTGATTAAAATAAAAAAGAAGGGGAGAATCGAAAGATAGGAAAATGTAGAAAAAGTATTTCCCAAAGTCTAAGACGAAAGCATATTGCTTGTTGGTTGCCTTGCTTAATTTTCTCAAGCAAAGTCTCTGATGTCTGCTGAGTCCAAGCTCTCAATAGAATTCTGATGGCTGCTGAGTCCAAGCTCTCAGTATATTCCCGTTGTGTGCTAAGTTCCAAATTTTAGCAGAATCTAGGTTGACTATTGAGTCCAAGCTCTCAGCAGATGCCCACTGATTGCTGAGTCCAAACTCTCAGAAATGTATCTTATGTTTGTTGTATTCGGCCCACCAGACAGAATAACGGCAATAATTTCAAATCTCATGAAAGATGAGATTATCCAACTAATAGAAGTAGCTGTTGAAGTCTATATTAATTGGAGGAGTGACTGCTGCATAGGGCGGCGACAAATCAGTGATTGCCACATCATCCACGCGCTTCTTTCCATCGTTGTGGGACGTAAGGTGAACCATCACTAAAATCCCCTACCGTCGATCTGTTCAGATTAAAGAACAAATTCAATCGTTCATTCAAAGTTGATTGCTACAAATTGTAAAAAGGAAGTTGGTTTGGAATTTTATCCCTTTTACTCTTTACATTCATGTTCTACAATTTTTCTTTGACTCTCAACTTTCTTTTCTAAGTTCAAGAAAAATCTCAAATGGCAGAATCATCCAATCGTTTAAATCCCCCTGCCGAATCGTCAGGAAGTCCAACAATTCCCCAAGAACAATTTTAGCCTACCTTCACAGGTATATTCAAGAAGGAGCAGATTGATGAATCAATCGATCATGGGCGTATGGTATCCATTGCTTACGGTAGAGCGCCTGGAGAACTCACCATTGAACAGTGAAGGGTGGCTCAGGTGCAGAAGAACAAGATCCTATATGAGACTCTATTAAAAAAACACTACAACACTTTTGTTATCGAGCGACTTCATCACGAAGGCCTTTAGGAGTAGATGACGACGAAACCCATCAAGTTCCGGCCGCACTTGATTGCAAAATTCTTTGCCCAAGGGGTGATTGAAGTCGACACCACTCTATCTATTCCTGATGTCGCCAAGAGTGCAGAAGAACCTCTAGTTGAACAAACCACCAAGAACACAAAGAGAAAGTTTTTCACTGTAGAAAAGCAGAAAGCTTGGAAGAAGAAATGACATGAGAAGGAACTAAAAAAGGCATCAGAATAGAAGGAGTTTGATAAAGAGATGCTGAAGATGAAGCTCCAACAAAGATATAATCACTTTGAGCAAGTGAAAGCTGCTCATGCGGAGCATGTTGCTAAGAAGAAAGCTGCCAAGGGCAAACAGAAGAAGGAAGATGAAGAAGAGGAAACCGTAAGGAATCCTGATGTGGTACCAAGTGGTTCAAGTCGTGCTATGACCAAGCAAACTCATGTGAAAGGAGGAATGAGTGTTGCTACTCAGGCTGAACAACCCATCATTGCGCAAGGGAGAAGTGATTGTGCTAGTATTGGTATGAAAGAGGTTGTTAAACAGACCGTTGTGCAAGACCTTAGCGGTGTTGTTAAGAAAATTGTGAGTGAAAAGGAACAGACTGCTGTGCAAGGAGGAAGCAATTCTGCTGCTCAAAATGTGATTGTTGGTGAACAACTGGTTGTGTAAGGAGGAAACCAGTTTGTTAGTATTCTTGCTGAAGAAGATTTGGTGCAGAACAAAGACAAAATCGTTGCTGAAGAAAAAGGAGACATGGCAGCAGCGTAAGGGCATGCTAACCTAGAGAAAAGGACCGATAAGGTTGAAGCAACTACTAAGATAGCCACTCATACAACGGTCCAGCAACCAGAACTTTCAACTGAGAAGGAAGCTGCTGAAAAGGAAGCTTCTGAGAAAGAAGCGATTGAGAATAAAGTCGCTACCTTGCTCGATGCTTAAACCAGAGCAAGACTGCAGAACGCACTCACAAAGAGCATCAAAGAGAAAAAAAGCAATATCTCTATGCTCTGGGATTGGATCCATCAAAAATCCCAGAATGGAATTCCAGTGAAGATACCATCTTGGTGCTTGAAAAGACTATTGGATCATTGTGGTAGACACGTATTTTGGTTCCTACCTTTCCCAAAGTATCAGGTATTTCATTTAGTGACATTCCAAGTGATGAGGATGTGGAGATGATTGGGAGTGCGGAAGTTGTCGAGGGGGTAATGAGGCTCGCCGGAGGAGAATCTGATTTCTGATGGGAGACGTTGAGAGTACCGATGGAGGGTCAACCGAATAGGAGATTCAAGGCAAAGAGAATTACCAAATGGTTCCCTCCTATCATTGTTAAAGATGAGAAGAACGAGGGCCTCATTCTATGGGCCAAGGAAATTTGTGTCTTCATTGAATCTCAGATCGCAGATGAGTTTCAGACCACATATCCGACTGAATTCTCTTGTAAGTTTCCCGATCTTGATTAGCTAAAAATTGAGTTTCAGAGATGGTGATTTTATGATTATGCCTTCCATGAGCTCCACTATGAAAATCGAGCGATAATGATGGCTAGAATGGGTCTGAACTACTGAAGAAGTGTGGAGGATTGGGCAGATGATTGGACGGATTAGACGTCCAAGAGGCAATGCTCTGAGAAGCAAGTCGTGGCTAGGCTAAGGAAGATCAAAGCACACAAAGCTCTCACTGGTGATCTTTCATTGCATGCTTCTGAGTATGTCGTAGCTGAAACATCCTCATCTGGAGTGACGTTCAAATCTCCAACAACAAGAAGGCAGATGGCTGCAGCTGCTGAGTTGCGAGCAAAATTGGCTGAAGAAAAAACTGAAAAGAAGAGGATAGAGGATCAGAGGAAGATGAAGAATACTCACCACTTTGGGTAATATCCCCTCTCAGATAGATAGCTTTAAGCCTTCCTCCCCAGTTGCCGAAGAAAAAGAAGTTCAAGATCATAAATCTACTGCAACCGAGGATGTTGATCCAGCTGCAAATTCCTCTCAGGCGCTGACAACTTCTACGATCATCCCTACCACCTCTAGTCAAATGGTGATATCTCTGGAACCCCCAGCTATAACTGTTGAGCCTCTGAGCTCTAGCACCTTTCATAGAGATCTCCAGATGTACATTCATGCTGTGTTAGAGAAAAAACTTGAAAAACAAGTTGTGCCTATCGTGAAAGCTGAAGTGAGCACCCAAGTGGGCGAGGCAAAGGTAGAACTCCACCAGACTCTGCAGGACGATTTCGAAGCCTTCTCCACCGACCTTTTGGTTGCGATCAAAGAGAGAGAAGAGAAGAGGCTAGTAGAAGAAGCAGTGCGCCAGAAAGTAGAAGAAGAGAGAATAAGGCGCCTCGATGCTCGCAGAAAGCTTGAAGAAGATCTGAGAAGACAACAAGAGGAGGAAGAGAAGAAATAACAATGAAAGAAAGAAGAGAGGTGGAGAATCAGAAAGGATTATCAAGAAGTCTTGGTGGACAATTTCATGAAGGTAACAACAAAAACGCTCAGGAAATAGAAGAAGCCCACCAGCTCCTCAAGTGCGAAAGATGCTAATTCTGACTCCTCCACAACCAAGAAGTAATCCTTCTATCTTTTACAATCTTTTTGTAAACCTTTTTTATTTGGGTTTTTTGTTTCCTATACTTTATCTCCAGGTTGATGACAACACCTCATTGTCCAACTCTGAAGTGTAATCAACAAATTGCTTGGACAGTTTGAGTTTGTGCGATATGTTCTTGTGTGTTGCTCAATGTTGCTTTATGATTATTTGCATGCTGAATTTACAATAGATTTTTTTAAGCCATTCACTTTGAAAATTTTATTAATCAAGCAATACACTTCTTATTTTGAGGGGGAACACATTTGAATGATACTAAGTCAAAGGGAGTTGATATGCTGAGTTAGAATTGCTAGGAATACTCACTAATCTCAGTAATCAGCTTTCCCGTGATCGGTAAGTTAGAATTAGGACTTTAATCGCACCAAAAAGGGGAAAATTGTTAGGAATACTGTTAGAAATATTATAACCCCTTCATCTTAATTGTTTTTATTATAGTTTTGGTGCATCAAAGCTAGTTTATCTAGTTGTAGCTACTTAAATCGTGTCAAAAATTGTAAAAGTCCTCTATAAGATACTCATATTCGAGTTGCAATAGAACTAGAAAAAATCATTGAAGTTTGTCGAAGGAATCAGCAAAGCTCAAGTAGTTTGTTGAAGGAGGCCGCAAAAAACGAGAATAATACTAGAAAACTCAAGCATACGAAGAAGAGATTGCTAAGATAGCTAGCAAACATTCTAGTATCAAATGGCTAGCAAACCTACGAAGACTGCTGGAATCGCTCAGCGGATATCTCAAGATTGCTAAAGAATTGAAGTAAGCGGATTGCTTAGATCTCAGCAAGATAAACAAGCAACCCAGCAAACACAGTTAGAAAACAGAAGTCGAAGTAAAACACAAAAAGGAAGGATCTTTATTTCAGAGATTAAGGACTCTCATGGAATCAGAAGAAAAGGAATTATCAACAGACAAAAAAGAAGGTTTCAAGAAATAAACTCAAAGATCTGTTTTGACAAAGTCAGCTGGTTTAGGAAAGAGCCAATCGGACATGAAGGAGACCTGAAGAGTATCTGCATGTCATAGAAAAATAAAAGTACAAAGTTGGCGAGCAGACATCTTGTGTATAACGTACAAGATTCAAACAAAATGTTTGAATCCTAGTCTATAAATAGAGGATATCGCGACGAGCATCAGAGTTAGGCGATTTCAAATTTTGCGAGCTTACACAAGATCTCACTTACTCACTATCGAGTTAAAATTCTTATCGTTTATTGATCGCGGCTTTTTAAATGCTTCCGAGTTCATCTTGAGACCTTTGGAAGTTCTCTTCTAAGGTTATCTTTGGGACTCTTTCTATCCTAGAAAGAATCTAGCAATCACCTGGATCTGCTAGACTGATTATCACATCTATTGCCACAAGTGAAGAAAGACTCCAGGAAGAACTATAACATTCCCAGTTCGACGTCCAAGGACAAGGGAGGTGTGTCCTCACTCTAAGGATTGTCGAGGACAAGATTGAAGACTGAGGTACTTGAAGGTGCATGGTGATCAGATGGAGGAGCTACTCACAGTTAGAGATCAAGCCTGACTTTGTAATCAATCTTAGTGGATTTCCAGTCACGTAGACTGAAGAGTGGACGTAGAACAATTGTTCGAACCGCTATAAACTTGATGTTCATTTACTGTTTTTTTTTCAATACTCACTTCTTATTTTGAAACACAACATATTGGGAAATTATTCCTAAATCTCCCTTAGGATCGCATTGTAAAAGGTTTTGTTGGATCAAACCTTAATAGATTTGTCGATCAATTGCTGAATTCCAGTATAAGTCTAGCAACTCTTGTAATGTCCTGTATAGGCTAAAGTATCGAGTTGTAATAGATTAGACTGCTAGAATCACTCCTAGCAGGTTGTGGTTGCTAAAGATATTAGCAGACAAAGAAGACTGCTAGAGATATTAGCCGTCAAGTGCTAAGGAGGAGATTGCTGAAGGCATTAGCAATCCTATGTCAAAGAAAAGATTGCTAGAATAAAGTGCTTAGCAGACAGAAGAGGAAGTAGCAGAATGCTAGAAGAAGATTAACATTTGCTTAAAGCAAGGTATAGCGGAATGCTGAAGGATTCAGCATTCGCTAGCATATAGCAGATTGCTAAAGACATTAGCAATCCAGAGTCAAAGGAATCAAGTGCTAAATAATGAGCAACTGCTGAGCAGTCAGCAGTCCGATACTTGTCTAGCAGATTGCTAGGAAGGCTTAGCAGATCGTTCTGAGAAGTCTTAGCAAGGCGAGATAGCAAACAACGATTGCTACACTATTGTTTTGACAGACATACTCACAAAGGACAAACCTTTCCCAAAGTAGGTCGGAAAGTACTGTACGATGCTGGAAAGGACAGATAAAGTCGAACCACTCTTGGACAAAGGAGCCTGTGTGTCTAACGGGTATAGAGATTCAATGTTTGAATCTCTAAAAGTATAAAAGACAAGTTCAGAAGTGAGAGACGACTACTGCTTCCATTACTCACGAGCAAAGGAACATCAACCATATCTGAAAAAGCATTAACCACGAGAAAGTAGTCAGTTGAGAGCACGAGATAAAAGTGTATTCAAAGCTCTCAACAACCAGAAGTGTCTCCATTGAATATCTTACACTTCATTGAAGAGATTCCTTGACTTTGTTCAAGATTTTTCAATCATTGGGATACCTTCCATCCTAGGAAGCATCCAGCAGTCACATCTCTGAAAAGAGATTGACTCCGACGGGCATTTTACCAAAACTAGACAAGTTCAAGAGAGAACTTTAAAAGCTCCCCCTAGCAGCGAAGGACAAGTTTGACGAAGGTGCCGCCCTTGACTTGGCCGTAGCTGTGGACTGAGAAGAATGAAGTAACGGAGGATAGCTTTGCTGTGGCCAACTCGAAAGCTCACCGCCTACAGCAAGTGTTCGGCGAATCCTTGTATTTCGTATACTTTCTTAGTGAAATTCTTAGCATTTCGGCTAAGGAGTGGACGTAGATCGATTTGATCAAACCACTATAAATTATGTGTCTGTTTACTGTTTTATTTCTTACAGTTTCTTGTGTTTGATTTGAAATATAGCAACCATGCTAGTGTATAACTGTAAGAAACCCTAAGTGAAAGCTGAGCTAAACAATCTTGATAAAGAACCAACGTGTGCAAGTGAATGTTAATATTCCGCTGCATTTCGTGATTCTGTTTAAGCTCGACGACTCTGGTAAATAGGGACCAACATGTGGTATCAGAGCAGGAGGTTGAAAGACTGACTGCTCCTGAGTCGCTTTAAGACCAGATCTTGTTCTTCTTTGCGCTGGTATTTTGTTTCTTTTGTTTTTCTAGCTCAGGTTCCAAAGTTTGTCAAGATGAACCATACCAGGGCCCAAGTATACCATGGAAAAGTTTAACTCATGGCAGAAGATGGCCATCATACAACTTCAAAGCATTCATCCGGAGATGGAGGATGTTCTTAAGAAAGGTCCAATTAAAATTATGAAAGCTAACGCTTTTAGAGGACAGGTTGCTGAAGGACAACCACCACCACCTCAAATGATCCCAAAGCCATTCGAGGAGTATACAATAGAGGATAAGAAGCGAGCTCAGCTGGAGCACCTAGCAAAGAAGCTTATCCTATATTCTTTGCCTCCGTTGATGGCAGATAAAGCCTTGGACCTTGACATAGCCAAGCAGATATGGGATTATGTCTGTGAATCCTCCCAGGATACCGATCAAATGAAGTTGAACAAGCTCCAGGTAGTTGTAGACAAATATGAATCATTCTCTATGCATGCAGGTGAATCGATTCAAGCTATGGAGGAAAGGTTCAACACTATCGTTGGAGAGCTTCGCAACTTGGGAAAGATATATGACAATGGGGAGATAAACAACAAGATTATTTCTAAACTCTTTCCAAGAAAATACTGGTTCGTGAAGATGACAAGTTTGAGCGAAGAGGACCTCAACAACATGTCAACATCCGAGGTATTTGCTCAACTTAAAACTCACAAGTTTATAATCCAGCAATCAAAAAAGAATGAATCAGTCATGGCACAAGCACAATCGACACCCGCTGCTAACTTTGAAGACTTAGCATTCTTCGCTAAGAGAGATCCCAACAAATGGAAGCTCAAGAAGCCTTTCCGTGGTGAGAGATCTGCTCCAGCATCGCCAGCAAAGGAGGTTGTCTCAACCTCAGGTTCTCAACCTGTTGATGTAAAGATCAGCGAGCTGGAAGAGAAGATGAGAAAGCTTCAGAAGTTGATGCTGGAAGCTAAAGCAGAGAAAGAAGCCAAGGAAGCTAAGCTTTCTTCATCACCCACCCGCTCAGCAGAGCAAAAGCCTAGGACATGCTTCGAGTGTGATTCGCCATATGATCTCAAGCACGAGTGTCCGAAAGTCAGCAAAGAGGAGAGAGAGCGCCTGAAGCAAAGATTTGAGAGACGTGCTGTTAAAGTCGTTACCAGGGCATTGCTAACAAGGACAGAAGTACCTGACATCCCAGATAATGATGAGGAGTATTACTATTCCTCTGAAGAAGATGATGAGGAAGCCATGCTTGTGCTAATTGCAAATATTGTTGAGGATGCTGATGAGGATGTTGAAGCGGATGCTGAGCAACCTGCTGAATCGGCTCTAGCAGTTGAGGCTCAGGATGTAATTTCTATGAGTATTTCTTTTCCAGCTATCACGCATCAAATAGAGTAGTCTACTCACTCAGACTCAGAGGATAATTAACTTACGTAGCTATCTTTAGAGTTTTCAAAGATGTATGAAATGAAAGATGCTATAGTAGGAGAGAACACGTCGCTACAATTAAAAGTCACATCTTTGACCAATGAAGTTGAAAGACTAAGGTCTGAAAGCGATGGACTCTCAAAACTCAAGGATGAATTCTCCAAACTTTCTGAAAATTTTCAAAAACTTGAAAAGGAGAATCACGCTTTGAAAAACAAGGCTAGTAAGGAATGCATTTGCGCTTATACAACTAGCAAGGCAGTACTAAATGCCATTGTGAGCCAACAAAGATCTCATACTGATAGATTTGGTTAGGCCTTAGTAGTATTGAAGCCTCTAGCAAATCCTCTAAGAAGGGTGCATTTAATAAGGCAGAAACTTCTAAGCAGAGAAAAATTCAATTCGTCTCTGATGGAAAGTTATATGCTAAAGAGGATACTAAGGGAAAGATTACTGCTGAATCCTCAAATGCTAAGCAGGGGGACAGATATAAGCGGAATGCATCTGCTGAACCTCAGCAGAGGAATCAGTGATCGCATGCTAAATAGGCATTTGCTAGACCTCAGCAGAGGACACATCAAGCTAACGCTAAGCAGACTGCTAAGCAGTCATTGCGGCAGTGTCGAGAAGGAATGCTGAGCATTTTGTTCCAAATGCTAGGTAAGTATAACCTTCCTTCCACAATGGCAAGCAGGATCATTATCATGTTGTAAGACCACAGTATCACTCGTACACACCGCATAGGAGGAACACCAATGTGAGGCTTGAGTCCAAACCATTTCCATTTCAAAGGACTAGGAAGGCTATGCACACAACCACACATAGATCTAATTATACTAAGCATACTTATCCTAAGGTCGAGAAGGTTGTGAAGGGTGATATCAAGAAGAAAATCTTGAAGATCACCAAGATGTGGGTTCCAAAAGGAACCATGATCCATGCTAATCCCGCAGGACCCGATGCTAAGCGGGTACCTAATTCAACTTGCTATTTTTTTTGCAGGATCAGGATCCCTGTGCTAAGACATCAAGTATGTCAAACGAATGGATCATTGATAGCGGTTGTTCAGCCCACATGACAGGGGATGAAGAGCTTCTCTCTGACATCCAAAGATTTTATGGCCCCACAGTCATGTTCGGTGACAATAGCAAAGGCAGAGTGGTTGGGAGAGGATGCATAGAGCCAAATGGATTAAGGATTATCAATGTTGCGCTCGTATCCAATCTCAAGCACAACCTGCAAAGCATTAGCTAGCTATGCGAAAATGGGTACACTGTCTCTTTCGTTAATACTGGATGTTCTACTGCTGACAATGCTACAGGTGAAGTAAAGTTTAGAGGCATCCGCAAGGGTGGCCTATATATTGTTGATTGGCAAAGCGGTCAACAACATTCATGATTCGTAGAATTGAGCAAGGAAGAGACAACTTGGCTATGGCACAAGAGGTTAAACCATCTGAATTTTAAAACCATTAACCATCTTGCCAAGAATTAGCTTGTTGTTGATCTACCTGCTGAGACTTTCTGCAAGGAAGGTGTGTGCAAAGCTTGCCAGCGAGGGAAGCAGACCAAAGCATCATTCAGAACCAACCCGAAGAAGGCAACTTCAGAAAGGATCCTAGAGCTCTTTCACATGGATCTATTTGGCCCAGTCACTTCACCCACTGTAAGTAAAAAGATTTATACACTTGTGGTTGTTGATGACTACTCCAGGTACACGTGGGTTCGTCTGCTAAAGACCAAAGACTAAGTAAAGCTTATCCTACTGGAGCTAAAATCCTCAAGGAGCAAAATAGCAAAGAGGTTACAGTCAAGAGGATTAGATCGGACAATGGAACCGAGTTTTGCAACGGGATTTTGATGAATTTTTGCACTGAAGCTGGTATCGGGCATGAGAAATCCACTGCTAGGACCCCTTAGAAGAACGGTCTAGCAGAGAGAAGGAACCAAATGTTGAAGGAAGCAGTGTGGTCTATGCTAGCCGATTCCCAGCTGTCTGCTACGTATTGTGGTGAAGCAGTCATGGCAGCCTGCTATACACAGAATAGGAGCGCAATCAATGGAAGATTCAATAAGACTCCTTATGAAGTGTACAATGGTCGTAAGCCTTCTATTACTCATCTCCGTGCTTTTAGATCGACATGTTATATTCATAACAACGGGAAGTCAAAACTTAATACTTTTTCGCCCAACTATGATGAAGGGGTGTTCCTTGGATATGGTCACCCTTCTCACAAAGGCTATAGAGTATTAAACAAGACGACCGGAGGTGTGGAAATAACATGCAATGTTATTTTTGAAGAGTCTATCTTAGTGCGCAGAATTATAAGAGAGAAAGTGGTTAGTAATAATGAGAATAATGATGTCAATGGTCAATCAATCTTGAATTCTTTCGAAAATATACGTATTGACCCGACTAAGTCTATGAGTGATTACAACCCAACCTAGACGCACTCAGCAGGTGACCAAACTACTGATCGGGCCAATGATGTTAACGATCATGCTGAGGCCACCAATCCAATTTATCTTAATAATAATTTGGATATCTTAGGATCGCTTAATGGAGACGATGAGGAGATTCTAGATCCAGCAAGAGGTGCAGAAGATGGTGCAGGCGCTACTAATGATGCTACCAAAGCCGTTGCTGAGCATTTGGAGAATGCTTAGGATCAGGCTGCTGAAGTTCCAGCTGCTGAAGTCCCTGTTGCTAAAGTTCCAGATGCTGAGTTGCTAGGTGCTGAGATTCCTGATGCTGAAAATCAGGATGTTGAGATCCAGAACGCTGAACCCCCGGAGATTGCTGAGGAAAATGTTGTAGGAGACAACAACCCAGTAGGAGAGGTCGATGCTGATGTTCCAGAATCTAGCAATCTGAAGCCAAGATGGCTACGTGATCATCCTTTGGACGATGACCTTGCAGACGTCAACGATCCTATTCTAAGGAGACAAGGCAATGCAATGCTAGCATGCTACATCTTAAGTGAAAAGCCTACGAAAGTTGAAGATGCTCTACGGTGTCCAGATTGGGTGAATTCTATGCAAGAGGAGCTAGCAGAGTTCACGCGCAATCATATTTGGGACTTAGTAGACAGACCAGAGCATCAAAGTGTTATTGACACCAAATGGGTGTTCAAGAACAAGAAGGACGAGTCAGGAACGGTCGTAAAGAACAATGCTCATCTAGTAGTCAAGGGCTACAAACAATTCGAAGGAATAGATTATGATGAGACGTTTGCCCCAGTAGATAGGCTGGAAGCAATCAAATTACTCCTCGCATATGCTGCTCATCACGAGTTTGCTGTCATGCAAATGGATGTGAAGAGTGCCTTTCTTAATGTTGAGCTTGTTTTTGCTGCAGCAGGGTAACTACAGAACTATGCGCAAGTATACGCAATCGACAAGTAATATACTCTAGGAGACTAGATATCAAACCCTAGGGAGTATTTAATCAAGCCGTGCACACAATATTGCTTGCAAAATAGGTTTGTGTGATGATTTTCTAAACTAAAATTGCATAAATGCAGAAATGAAAAAATCAATTGAAGCTAAAATGATTAATAACTATTCTTACCAAATTATGAACGTAAAAACTTCAGAAATACGGTTTAAAAAAGCGAGAAAAACACTTGGGTTGCTAACTTTTAGTTATCTACATTCCTATATGCTGCAGCATGGTTCAGACATCAATTCTGGGTCTTGTAACCTCTCTCTACACTGCCTAGCATGTTCTCACACTACTAGATCTGCATTTTCTTATTAATCTTCATATGTCTATGACATAAATAATCTTCAAATGAAATTATCAAAATAGGGGTTCTTACAAGTCTCAAGTTCTTTGTATGTCGACATAAGAATTCAAGATTGATTATGACTTCCTAAGCCTAGATCTCCTTTCGGTCTCCCTAGGTGATATATTCCTTGCCACTGTCGAGTTTAAGGAATCAAACAAACCAAAATCATAATCAAACACCAGATTTGAAACAAGAACAGCTAAACATATATTCAAGCAAATAAACCAGTCAACAACCCAAGCATTAGGAGTTTAGCTCATGTTTAAACTAAAAAGAAAATAAATAAATATGGCTAAAATCCAACTATCATTCATTCTATCAACCAAAAACACAAACTAGAGATGCAAGAAAAACCAGCAGCAATGTGTCCAGCAGTTGCTCGTCTTCTTCCTCCATCTCTGTGTTGCAGCCCCCAGATTCCTCTCTCTAAAACCGTAGCTTGTTGAGGAAGAATAATTGTTGAATTATATGTTTTTCTCTCTCTTTGCTCTAAAAAAATCTTCCATCTTCCAATGAATCTCCATCCTACACATGGCTCTCCATCCTGCCCTTTGACTCTGATAGCTCACACAGTTAACACCTATCCAACTTTTGAGACAAAATCTGAAAAGTAAGCTGATCCTGTCTGCTGGTGGTCCCCCCATGTGCAGTCTCTCAGCTCCCAGTAATGCTACTCCAATGCTGCAACATAACATTCAGCGGATTGCTCTTCACTTCTTTGGCATGAAACCTGGTTAATATCACTCCTTTTCCTTGCAAAGCAACTAAAAATAACAAAAACAACTATACAAGACACACAATGTAGACAATGATAAATACAACACAAAAA
>JAPKLW010002222.1:83026-104288 GCA_026898455.1 Plectranthus barbatus
TACATTCCTATATGCTGCAGCATGGTTCAGACATCAATTCTGGGTCTGGTAACCTCTCTCTACACTGCCTAGCATGTTCTCACACTACTAGATCTGCATTTTCTTATTAATCTTCATATGTCTATGACATAAATAATCTTCAAATAAAATTATCAAAATAGGGGTTCTTACAAGTCTCAAGTTCTTTGTATGTCGACATAAGAATTCAAGATTGATTATGACTTCCTAAGCCTAGATCTCCTTTCGGTCTCCCTAGGTGAAATATTCCTTCCCACCGTCATGTTTAAGGAATCAAACAAACCAAAATCATAATCAAACACCAGATTTGAAACAAGAACAGCTTTAACATATATTCAAGCAAATAAACCAGTCAACAACCCAAGTATTAGGAGTTTAGCTCATGTTTAAACTAAAAAGAAAATAAATAAAAATGGCTAAAATCCAACTATCATTCATTCTATCAACCAAAAACACAAACTAGAGATGCAAGAAAAACCAGCAGCAATGTGTCTTGCTGTTGCTCTTCTTCTTCCTCCATCTCTGCGTTGCAGCCCCCAGATTCCTCTCTCAAAAATCGTAGCTTGTTGAGGAAGAATAATTGTTGAATTATATGCTTTTCTCTCTCTTTGCTGTAAAAAAATATTCCCTCTTCCAATGAATCTCCATCCTACACATGGCTCTCCATCCTGCCCTTTGACTCTGATAGCTCACACAGTTGACACCTGTTTAACTTTTGAGACAGAATCTGAAAAGTAAGCTGATTCTGTCTGCTGGTGGTCCCCCCCTGTGCAATCTCTCAGCTCCCAGTAATGCTACTCCTATGCTGCAGCATAACATTCAGCGGATTGCTCTTCACTTCTTTGGCATGAAACCTAGTTAATATCACTCATTTTCCTTGCAAAACAACTAAAAATAACAAAAACAACTATACAAGACACACAATGTAGACAATGATAAATACAATACAAAAACAACCTAAAATGAGTTAGAAACACTAAAAAGAACATAAATGACACCTATAAAACATTAAAATAATAACTCCTAAAGGTAGTTATCAGAGCTCAAAGAGGAAGTTTACGTTGAGCAACCACCAGGCTTTGAGCAGGGAAACCAAGTTTATAGGCTAAGGAAAGCCTTGTACGGTTTGAAGCAGGCACCTAGAGCGTGGTATGGAACTTTGTCTAGGTTCTTGCTAGCCAACGGATTCAAGAAAGGAAAGATAGACTAGAAACTCTTTCGTATCAAAGATGAAGGAAGCATCTTGCTTGTGTAGATATATGTCGATGACATTATCTTCTGCTCAAAGGATCAGAACTTGTGTGACAAGTTTTCAGCGCTTATGCAAAGCAATTAGCAGATGAGCATGATGGGAAAAATGTCATATTTTCTTGGATTACAGGTCTAGCAGTCAAGCGAGGGAATTTTTATTCATCAGAGGAAGTATACTTGCGATCTGATTGCTAAGTATTGTCCAGAGAAGACAAAGAGTCTAAGGATTCCCATTAGCACGACCTGTATAGCTGCACTTGAAAAGGAAGGAGATGATGTGAATCCTACTCTCTATCGAAGTATCATCGGTTTACTTCTATATCTCATAACTAGCAGACCAGACATATCATATGTTGTTGGTTTGTGCGCGAGATATCAAGCAAACCAAAAGAAGTCGCACCTGGACACTGTTAAGAGGATTGTACGATATCTCAAATGCACCAAAGGTCTAGGAATTTAGTATCCAAGGTCAGATGGTCTAGCATTGTGTGGCTACTCAAACTCAGACTTTGGTGGGTGCAAGATTGATCGGAAGAGCACCAGTAGGACATGCCAATTCCTTGGACACAAGCTCATTAGTTGGTTTAGTAAGAAGCAGCACTCAGTGGCTACGTCTACCACTGAAGCAGAGTACGTAGCAGCCGCTAGCTGTTGTGCGCAAATTCTATGGATTCGACAACAATTGCAAGATTATGATATTGCTTCTGAATGTGTGCCGATCTACTGCGACAACAATAGTGCTATGTGCATTACGAAGAACCCAGTTCATCATTCAAGGATGAAGCATATTGATAGCCGTCTTCACTTCATCAGAGATCAATAAGAGAAGAAGGATATCGACGTCCAATATATATGCATAGAAGATTAGATTGCAGACATCTTTACCAAACCGCTAGCAGAGGCCCGTGTCAAAGAGCTTTGTTTAAAGCTAGGCCTTATGGAACTTGAAGAAGGCATGGATGAATTAGTCCAAGTTCTCATTTTCTCATGAATTTCTGGATTTCTAGTTTTCAAGGATTTATGGATTTCTATCTTTCAAGGATTCTTGGATTTATTGGTTTTCGTGTATTTCTTGGATTTCTGGATATTTTTAGAGAAAAGTATCCTAGCTTACGTTTTTGAGTTCCTGATTCTTATTGTTGAAATTTTGTTTGTTAAGCATTTGGTTGCTGAGTCCTAACTATCAGTAGATCTCTATTTGTATGAGATTATATCTCAGACGTTTGCTAGAAATTGCAATTGCTGAGCCAATGACTGTTGAATCCCAACTCTCAACAGTTCTTATGTTGTGGAATACTATGTCAATAGGTATGTGGCTGGTCAGGCTCAGATTGCTCATGATGTTGAAGTTGCTCAGATCATGGAGGGTGCTAAGCTATTGATTGATGAAGAGTCGCGCTACTCTGCTGCTCAAGTAGCCAATGCTGAAGCCCTAAAGTTAGCACAGCCGAGCCAGGAAGAGCATACCGCTGTTGATGGTTTGGACATGGTGTTAGCAACTACATCCTCTGCATTTGAAGCTACACTAGTAAGTTCCTATGATTTCAAGTCCTATGAAGATTCAGCTGTTCAGAAAGCGATGTGAAGTGCCTTATCTTCCTTAAATGAGCAAGTTGAAATGGAGAACGCCGTGATCAGGAAGGAGGTTGATGAGGTTCGGACCGAAGTGTCGAATGTCCGCACAGAGGTTGTTGAGGTGAGGATAGAGGTTTCGTCTGTGAAACAGGATGTGGAGGTTACAAGGGCCGAAGTATCTGAAGCTAAGTAGCCATTCCAATCTGATTACAATCCTTCTCTTCCACCTTTTATGCTGCGATCAAAGAGGGGGAAGAGAGGAGGCTTGCTGAAGCTGCTCAGAGGAAGAAAGTGATGGGTTTTGTATACTGAAAGCATTTATTATAATGAGTATACAACAATTTAATTCTCCTATCTGTTAAACAAACTACATGTATGAACAAAGGTATCCTCTTATCTCACCGATAGGGACAATCATACAACGTGTTGTAGATCGCAGAAGAAAGTATGATCACTTGACCTAGTGAGACATAAACCTAATCACAGCCGAGACAGCGTATGAGGATACGTCTGTCCCGATGGTTGCGACATCATCGAAATAAGTAGTCTGTCTTGGTTACTTGACATGCTGATACGCAGAGGTGGCGTATTGATGGACCGCAGTGAGATGTATTCGTCTGTCTGACATCAACAAATACAAGATCTCGTTATATTGATTGAGTCCAAACCCTAACGAAGGTTCAAGGGTTTGCACGGGTTGACTGTTGCTTTGACTTGCCATGGTGGAGAGCCTAAGCAACGTGCTCGTATATCCGCATCTTGGATAACAGCAGTTCGTGTAGTACCGCCTGAGACTGGGTTTAGGTAACCATATCCGAGTAATAGGATGGGGACATTCCCTGAGGAGCTCAATAACATTTATCGTGCCAAAGTCCTGCAGGCTGATTAAGTTCAGGCACGAGTGATAAGGATTGAGTGGTACTACTCAGGAAATATAAGATATTAATTAATTGTAGTTAGAGCTTGTCAGAGGCTCCGATTAATTAATGAATGTCCGGTAACCTTAAATATGGAGATTCTCAATTAATGCAGCCCGTTCTCATAACGTGGTAATAAAGGGGTAGGTCAGTATTAATTATGTGGTGAAAAAGAATTAATATTAATTAATTAATTGTGTCCCGGGTTGTGGACATGGGAATTAATTAATTCATAGGCCCAGTTTATTATTTGCATTAGGTCCCAGGTCTGGCCCAGGAAAGTGTGCTGAATTGAGCCCAGGAGCCCATTAAAAAAATAGACAGCTCTCCCTCACAAGTTGTAACAGAATTAAAAAATTGAAACCCTAGTTAGAGAGAGAGGCGGGAGCCGACTTCAAGGAGAGAGGAGGAGATTTTTCAAATTCTGGTCCTGCTCAAATACAGATTTGTGGAATTCTCACCAGTAGCAGATCTGAAAGCACCGGGAAACAGATCTGAAGATCTAATCTGGAGAACAACTCTTAATTCCTTCTCTTCGTCTTTTTCGATTATTATTGAATCCAGAAATTAGATTTCTAATTTCTTGTTCCGCATATTTAATAATATCGCGTGGTTGATTCTGAATCTAGGAATACAAACGCGAAAGATCGTTTCTGAGACTATGGAATTAAGGTAAATAATTCTTTATCCACGCATTAAATTCAATAGGAGCATGCTTAGGGTTTATGAATGTTTTATGAACAATAACCATAAACGGTCCGGTTCATTTGATTTTGGTGATTCGGTTCACGGTAAAACCCTACAATTGGTATCAGAGCCAGGTTCTGTTTTATGGCTCTATTGTTCATAATGGATTCATTATGCATGTTCCAATTTTATGAATGTCGTGGATGGTTTTTTTTCCTCGTGGAAACCCGTGTAATTCAGCCGCGGTGGTTTATTCGTGTAGGGCTGAATTAATTTTTTAAAGTCACGTGAAAATCCGTGATTAGTATAGATTTGAAAATTGTAATAGAATAGAAATTTTATTTTTTCAAAATCTGTAATTGGACGGGTCGAGGACTAAGAACGAAGACCGACACGACGGCAGGGGGCGCGACGGTACGGGCGACCAGCAGCGGCGGCGGTAGGCGCGCGGCTGGCGCGCGAGTAGTGCGCGCGGGCTGGGACCGGCGACGGCGCGGCCGCGAGCGCATGGCGGCGCACGCAGAAATGCACTGCGCACGAGCGTGTTTTGGTGGTTTGTACAATCCTATGTAAATCCTAGGGTTTGCATTAGGGTTAGGGCAAATCATCATATCACAAAGGCCTAAATCCCAAAAGATTAGGTGATTGAAGATTTGAAGGCCCTGGAAGATTTGAAAATATTTGGACTTATCCAAATATTTTAAAATTCAAATTGTAATAGATAGAATTTATTTTTTCTATTTTGTGGGGCCACGAGGAATTTTTGTTTGTCTTAATTGTCCTCGTATGATATGTGTTTTAATTTATTTACGCTATTAAGCATGTGTAGATAATAGGAAAAACATGTTTTATCGCTTTTATTATTTACAGCTTTCCTAGCATGCTTATGTGATTAATTTCTTTTGTTGGATTATATTTTGGGAATTTTTGGGCTTGTTTAATTACATGAAAAAATTTGGAAAATATAATAACAAAGGAATTATATGTGCGCTTATAAGAAACCTTTTAAAAGAAAAATACTAAGCATATTTTTTAATTAAAATCAATAGACCTCCACAAAGCGGTCCTAGGCTGTAAGTGTATCTCTCGTTCTAGTAAACGTCTACGAGTGTAGCTTGCTAGTTCCTAGAGGTGCATGGGTACGGTTGTTGGGATTTCTAGACAAATAATTTAAATCATGTGAATAGTGGGAGGGTTTTGCGTAAACGTCTATGAGTGTAGCTTGCGTAGATCTCTTTCACAAGTATTCTAGGATTGATTTAAAGTTTAGATAACAAAAGCTTCAAAGTCTGTGCGGTATGGTTATGTGCCATGCTAAACTGTCTCTTTTGGCCGGAGTTAAATTTGTGGTTGATTGCTTAGAAGCATCTTGGAATATAATGCAAGAATTGCATCCCTGTTCTTGAGAGATGGCTCTTGGTCTAAGGTTTTCACTAATTATTAATTTCTAGTGTCAAAAGCATCCAGGCATGGTAGTGAAATTAAATGGATTGGGGCTTAAAACCCGCAGTTCTGGTTGAGGGTGACACCGTAAACGTCTACGAGTGTAGCTTGCGGTGGGATCTCTTGGGCAATTAGTGGAAAACATTTGTATTTGATTTATTAAAAGGTTTTCAATGCATTTGTTTTCGAAGTTCTACATGTATGTTCATATTTAAGATTCTTTATTATTTCAGATATGTCTATGTCTACTGTCGATCATTTACTTGCTCTCAATCATCTAACTGGTCCAAACTTCCATGAGTGGAGATACTGCATTGAGTGTATTCTCCTAACTAAGCAACACATGTTTGTTCTTACTATGATGCCACTTGCCCCACGTTACCATAAAGTCTCTAGACGTGAGAAGGAGTTCTATGACAGATGGGTGGCATCTGGGGATTTTACTTACTAGTTAATCTCAGATAACCTGTCTCGAGATCTTAAGCTCAAGTACATGGGCTATTGTAGCTTTGTTACGATCTGGATGGACTTAGTGGCTACGTATGGCGAAGTGGAACGAACTATCAACTGTGATCTCGTGAAAGACCTTGTCGTAAGAGAATGGTCGATGGTAGTTCGGTGACACTGCATGTGATGATCATGGGTAACACCATGAAATGATTCACACGTGGAGGTGGATGTATCAGTGATCGGGCTAAGATCGATATAATCCTGAACTCTTTACCACTTTCATTCTATAACTTTAAGAAGGATGTAGCTAAGAGAAGTGAGTACTCTTTCAAGGAGTTGCTCACTGATCTCATAGCAGGACAGTCTTTCGTACCTTCATGGGATTCTGAGTTATCAGATCTTGAGCATAGCTTGAGCACATTGAAAGATGTGGTTCATACTGTGTGCAAGAATATGATTGATCGCAGATCGCGTGAGAGGAGGTCAAATGAGATGAAGAGGGTTGGTGTCACTTCAAGTAAGAGCGCATGCAGAAGTAAGGGACAAGGTACGTCATTTGCATTTGTAACGGAAACATGTTTAGCATCGGTTTCTACTCATTCTTGGGTAGTAGATACTGGAGCTACTGATCATGTTTGTTACATTTTGCAGGGGTTCACACCGAGGAGGGTGCTGATGAATGACGAGGTTACCATCTCAATGGGGAACGCAACACAAGTGAGTGTAGCTGCCATTGGAGATTTCACCTTGTACTTTGATGATTTTGTTTTAACTTTGAGTGAAATTTTGTACGTGCCGGATTTTTGGCGAAACCTTATTTCAGTTTCCAAACTTTATGTTGATGGATATTCAGTTGTTTTTGATAGTGTTGTTTCTATCATTGGTAATAACGGTGTTATCTGTCTTGGGATGCTAAATAATTCTCTCTATGTTTTTAACTGTAATCATAAGTCTTCCGCAAGTATTGCACGTAATTCATCCGTTATTGATAATCCTAGAAAGAGAAAACTTACTTCTTCTGATGAGGATCTTACATATCTCTGGCACTTGAGACTGGGTCACATCTGCTTGAAGCGGATTCAGAGACTTGCAGATGACGGTACATTGGACTTAGTCTGGGCTGTACCTTATCAAGTCTGCGAATCCTGCATCGAGGGCAAGATGTCAACTAGGCCTTTTAAGGCTAGTCAGTCTCGAGCAGAGGAAGTGTTGGAATTGATCCATTCCGACTTATGTGGACCAATGTCCACACAGGCTCGTGGAGGGTACGAGTACTTCGTCACTTTCATTGACAATTACTCAAGGTACGGATATGTTTACTGCTTCGCTACAAGTCTGAATGCTTTGAGAAATTCAAAGAGTTCAAGGCTGAGGTAGAAAAGAAGGTCGGGAAAACTATCAAGTTGCTGCGATCTGACCGCGGTGGCGAATACCTCGGTAACGAGTTCCTGCAATATTTGTCAAAAAATAGGATTACATCCCAGTGGACTGCACCGGGTACTCCCCAACAAAATGGTGTGGCTGAAAGAAGAAATATGACTCTCGTAGAGATGGTAAGATCAATGATGAGTTATGCAAACTTACCAATTTTGTTTTGGGGCTACGCATTGGAAACAGTAGCTTACGTGCTAAATGTGGTGCCTTCTAAATCAGTTCCTAAGACGCCTTCTGAGCTCTTCCTTGATTGCAAACCAAGTTTTTGCAAGTTTAGAGTATAGGGCTGTCCGGCACACGTACTGTCGAAGGAACCTGATAAGTTAGAAAGCAGGTAAAAAGTAATGCTGTTCATAGGGTATCCCAGGCAAACGAAAGGTGGTTACTTTTACTGTCCTGAGAGTCAAAGAGTCGTTGTTAGCACCAACGTTAGATTCTTGGAGGACGAGTATGTGAGTAATCACAAGTCAAGGAGTGATATCATTCTTCAAGAAATTGAAAACGAGAATGCGATTCCAAGGGAAAGGGAACGTGTAGATGTGGGTGCACCTATGAAAGGTACAGCACCACAGATACGTTCTTCAGTGCAAGGTGTAGAACCACGAGTTACTGCACCTACTACTGACATGACACCGATTCTTCATCGTAGTGGGAGAGTCATTTTCTAGCTGGAAAGGTACATGTTTGTGGGTGAGTCTTCGGACTTGAGCCCGGAAGACGGACATGAGGACTCTGACCCACTGACTTACGAAGAGGCAGTGCAGGACAAGGATGTTGCAAAATGGCGTGTCGCCTTGGATTCCAAAATTGAATCCATAACCGCTATGGATGTATACCAGAAAACTGATTTGCCGGATGGCTTTAGGGCCATAGGGTGCAAATGGGTATAAAAGAGAAAGAAAGGAGCGGATGGAAAGATCACGGCTTTTAAAGCCAGGCTGGTGGCAAAGGGCTATAGTCAGAAAGAGGGCATTGACTATGATGAAACCTTTTCACCTGTAGCCATACTCAAATTCATCCGGATACTCCTTGCCATAGTTGCGCATATGGACCTCGAGATCTGGCAGATGGATGTCAAAACCGCTTTTCTAAACGGTTTCCTAGACGAAGGTAGAGACATCTATATGCAGCAACCCGAGGGTTACATATGCAAGGGTGAAGAACATCTTGTCTGGAAGCTTAGGAAGTCTTTGTATGGACTTAAGCAAGCTTCAAGGTCGTGGAACTTACGTTTCAATGATGTGATTAAATCCTATGAATTTGAACAGTTGGAAAACGAAAGTTGTGTTTACCGACTTTGTGTCAGTAGGAGCATGGTTTTCCTTGCACTATACGTTGATGACATATTCCTATTTGGAAACAACGAGAGAGTGATGTCCGAAATCAAGGTTTGGTTATCCGAACAGTTCCAAATGAAGGATTTGGGAGAAGCTGGCTACATTCTTGGGATTAAAGTCTTACGAGATCGTAAGAGAAAAATGTTGAGCTTATCCCAGGCATCCTATGTGGATACTGTGATTGCCCGGTTCAGCATGCAACTCGTCTAGAAAGGTTTGTTGCCTTTCCATCATGGCGTTCATCTTTCTAGTGGGCAGTGTTCTCATACACAGCGGGAGAAAGACGAGATGAGTCTTGTAACATACGCTTCAATGGTGGGTAGTCTCATGTACGCGATGCTGTGTACCAGGCCTGATATTTGTTATGTTGTTGGCATGGTAGCAAGATATCAGTTTAACCCTGGATAGGCGCACTGGACTGCTGTAAAACACATCCTCAAGTACTTGAAGAGAATTAGGAATTACTGCCTAGTTTATCAATGTGAAGATTTGTGCCCTGTGGGTTATACGGACTCGGATTTCCAAGGGGACCAGGATGAAAAGAAATCAACCTCAGGATATGTGTTTACCCTGGGAGGTGGAGCTGTATCTTGGAGGAGCTCAAAGCAGAAATGCATTGCGGACTCCACCATGGAGGCGGAATATGTCGCCGTCTCCGATGCCTCGAAAGAGGGGGTATGGCTCAGGAACTACCTTTTAGAGTTGGGTATGATCCCAAGTTTGCCGAGGAGCATCAGAATTTATTGTGATAACTCTGATGCAGTGGCAAGCTCAAAGGAACCGCAGTCTCATAGGGAAAGCAAACACATAGAGAGAAAATACCATATCATACGAGAAATCATATCAAGGGGCGATGTGCAAATTAAGAAGATTGACATTGCTGACAATCTTGCTGATCCATTTACAAAGAACTTGCCGCAGAAAGTTTACGAAAGACATATTCGTGAGCTGGGTCTGAGGTGGATGTCGACCACTGATAGTGGTTAAAGAGACAACAGACTAGATAGACGGACTGTATACTCTGTAATAGCTTAGTCATGCTTTGAGTATAATTGGGAGATTGATGGGTTTTGTATACTGAAAGCATTTATTATAATGAGTATCCAACGGTTTAATTCTCCTATCTGTTAAAAAAACTACATGTGTGAACAAAGGTATCCTCTTCTCTCACCGATAGGGACAATCATACGGCGTGTTGTAGATCGCAGAAGACAGTATGATCACTTGACCTAGTGAGACATAAACTAAATTACAGCTGAGAAAGCGTATGAGGATACGTCTGTCCCAATGGCTACGGCATTGTTGGAATAAGTAGTCGGTCTTTGTTACTTGAGATGCTGGTACGGAGAGGTGGCATATTGATGGACTGTAGTGAGATGTATTTCTCTGTCTGACATCAGCAAATACAAGATCTCGTTATATTGATTGAGTCCAAACCCTAACGAAGGTTCAGGCGTTTGCACGGGTTGACTGTTGCTTTGACTTGCCATGGTGGAGAGCCTAAGTAACGTGCTCGTATATCCGCATCTTGGGTAACAACACTTTGTGTAGTACTTCCTGAGACTAGGTTTAGGTAACCATATCCGAGTAATAGGATGGGGACATTCCCTGAGGAGCTCAATAACATTCATCGTGCCAAAGTCCTGCAGGCTGATTAAGTACAAACACGAGTGATAAGGATTCAGTGGTATTACTCAGGAATTATAAGATATTAATTAATTGTACTTAGAGCTTGTCAGAGGCTCCGATAAATTAATGAATGTTCGGTAACCTTAAATATGGGGATTCTCAGTTAATGCAACCCGTTCTCATAACTTGGTAATATAGGGGTAGGTCAGTATTAATTATGTGGTGAAAAAGAATTAATATTAATTAATTAATTATGTCCTGGGTTGTGGACATGGGAATTAATTAATTCATAGGCCCACTTTATTATTTGCATTAGGTCCCAGGTCTGGCCCAAGGAAAGTGTGCTGAATTAAGCCCAGGAGCCTATTAAGGTTTACAACCCTAGGTCTATAAATAGACAGCTCTCCCTCACAAGTTGTAACACAATTAAAAAATTGAAACCCTAGTGAGAGAGAGAGGTGGGCGCCGACTTCAAGGAGAGAGGAGGAGATTTTTCGAATTCTGGTTCTGCTCAAATACGGATCTGTGGAATCCTCACCAGTAGCAGATCTGAACGTACCGGGAAACAGATCTGAAGATCTAATCTTGAGAACAACTCCTAATTCCTTCTCTTTGTCTTTTTCGATTATTATTGAATCTAGAAATTAGATTTCTAATTTCTTGTTCCGCAGATTTAATAATATCGCGTGGTTGATTCTGAATCTGGGAATACAAACGCAAAAGATCGTTTCTGAGACTACAAAATTAAGGTAAATAATTATTTATCCACGCATTAAATTCAATAGGAGCATGCTTAGGGTTTATGAATATTTTATGAACAATAACCATAAATGGTCCGATTCATTTGGTTTTGGTGATTCGGTTCACGGTAAAACCCAACAGAAAGAAGAAAAAGCGTTGGCTGCTGAGGAAGAGCAGCGTAGGCTAGCAGTTGAATAGCTAAGAAGGAAGGATGAAGAGCTGGAAATTCAAAGACTAGAGGTTGAAAATGAAAGGCTTGCTAAGAAGTTTGAGCTAGAAGCTGCTGAGAGGGAGGCTAGCAAAGCATATCACGAGAAATTCGTGTATCTGGCACTTGGAAAATTTGATGAACTTGAGAAGAAGAAGCCGACCCCTGATGCTTAGTGTTTCATTTCTTAGCAAACCCTTAACTCATTTTGCCTTTCTGTTTTCATTTTTAATTGTAATGCTCATATCAAATGAATGAAAATGGAATCAGACTTGGACAATTCCTTATTGTTGATTTCTAAATTTTTATTGCGTATTAAAGTTGATATACACTTTAGTGTATTCAACGAATTTGCTCAAGTTTACTTTGAATTGGTTGTGAATGCCTGCTAATTTAATTGGGTGCTAGAATTTCTAGCAGACTCCTTGCAGCATTTACTCATACTTTAATCAAGGAACATTCCCAGCACATATTAAGGGGGAATTATTTAAAACCAATCCCTGCTTCAATTAAGATGTATTAACTCTGAGTTAGATTGCTAGGTTAGCTAGCTCTGCTACTTAGAAAATTTTTGTAAAACTCAGACATTTTTCCTCTTAATTCAGCAAGTGATAGTAAGCTTTGATCGCACCAAAAAGGGGGAAATTGCTCGGAAATTATTCTTAAATCTCCCTTAGGATCGCATTGTAAAAGGTTTTGTTGGATCAAAACTTAATAGATTTGTCGATCAATTGCTGAATTCCAGTATAAATCTAGCAACTCTTGTAATGTCCTGTATAGGCTAAAGTATCAAATTGTGATAGCTTAGACTGCTAGAATCACTCCTAGCAGGTTGTGGTTGCTAGAGATAATAGCAGACAAAGAATACTACTAGAGATATTAGCCGTCAAGTGCTAAGGAGGAGATTGCTAAAGGCGTTAGCAATCCTATGTCAAAGAAAAGACTGCTAGAATAAAGTGCTTAGCAGACAGAAGAGGAAGTAGCAGAATGGTAGAAGAAGATTAGCATTTGCTAAAAGCAAGGTATAGCGGAATGCTGAAGAAGTCAGCATTCGCTAGCATATAGCAGATTGCTAAAGGCGTTAGCAATCCAGAGTCAAAGGAATCAAGTGCTAAACAATGAGCAACTGCTGGCAGTCAGTAGTCCGATACTTGTCTAGCAGATTGCTAGGAAGGCTTAGCAGATCGTTCCGAGAAGTCTTAGAAAGGTGAGATAGCAAACAATGATTGCTACACAATCGTTCTGACAGACGTACACACAAAGGACAAAACTTTCCCGAAGTAGGTTGGAAAGTACTGTATGATGCCGGAGCGGACGGATAAAGTCGAACCACTCTTGGACGAAGGAGCCGTTGTGTCTAAAGGGTATAGAGATTCAAAGTTTGAATCTCTAAAAGTATAAAAGACAAGTTTAGAAGTGAGAGACGACTATTGCTTCCATTACTCACGAGCTAAGGAACATCAACCAAATCTGAAAAAGCATTAACAGCGAGATTCCTTTGACAAACAAAAGCGTGAGAAAGTAGTCAGTTGAGAGCACGAGATAAAAGCGTATTCACTGCTCTCAACAACCAGAATTGTCTCCATTGAATATCTGACACTTCATTGAAGAGATTCCTTGACTTTGTTCAAGATTCGTCAATCATTGGGATACCTTCCATCCTAGGAAGCATCCAGCAGTCACATCTCTGAAAAGAGATTGACTCCGACGGTCATTTTGCCAAAACCAGACAAGTTCAGGAGAGAACTTCAAAAGCTTCCCCTAGCAGCGAAGGCCAAGTTTTACAAAGGTGCCACCCTTGACTTTGCCGTAGCTGTGGACTGAGAAGAACGAAGTAACGGAGGATAGATTTGTTGTGGCCGGCTCGAAGCTCACCGCCTACAGCAAGTGTTCGGCGAATCCTTATATTTCGTATACTTTCTTAGTGAAATTCTTAGCGTTTCGGCTAAGGAGTGGACGTAGATCGATTTGATCGAACCACTATAAATTTAGTATCTTTTTACTGTTTCATTGCTTACTGTTTCTTATGTTTGATTTGAATCCTAGAACCCAAATTGCTAGTGTATAACTGTAAGAAACCCTAAGTGAAAGCTGAGCTAAACAATCTTGATAAAGATCCAACGTGTGCAAGTGAATGTTAATATTCCACTACATTTCGTGTTTCTATTTAATCACGACGACTCTGGTAAATAGGGACCAGCACAACACATCAAGTGTTGTCGTATAACTTGAACTGAATCTAATAAATATTTGAGCTTAAACACATTTCATAAACACTTGCTGAGTTGTGACCTCAACAAGATAAGTGCAAGACCAAATTAATATTCCAGTGCAACTGTAAACACTTTGATCGAGGACCAACAACGAGTGCATGTATCCTGAATATCCATCCAGAAAACAAAAGAAATTGTTACCCACTAAATTTTCCATCATTTGATCAATATGCGGACGAGGGAAATGATCATTCATAGTAGTAGCATTTAATTTCCAATAATCAATGCAAACTCTCCATCTAGTGTACTTGACTAGAACGAGTTCCTTCTTCTCATTTTCCACCACCTGAATGCCTGACTTAGGAAACACATGAATTAGGCTATGTAGGAACTGAGTCTGCGATAGGCAACATGAATCGCCATTTATTTTTTAACCCCGGATTCATTTTATGGATATGAAAATAAACACTATGACAAACAATAAATGCCCTATGCATGCTCCTATTTAATTTGATACGTAGATTCAAAGGAATACCTCAACTACTGCGGATTGAATAACGGTGCTAGATCATTGATGGTGTTCCTACAGATCTAATCTTGTGATCTGCTCTCTTTCTCGATCCAGAAATTTGGTTAGGATGCACTACCGGATTGTAAACAGCTGCCCACTCTCTCTCGCTCTCTCTAGGGTTTCTGATTTGAAACTTCAAACTTTTATGTGGAAAGTGAGAGAATAGATCTATTTATATAGATCTGCGAAAATGAGCTATTAGGGTTTAATAAACCTTAATGAGCTCTAAGCACTATTGGGCCAGACCAGGGATCAAATGCAAATAATAAAGTGGGCCTCCTATTAATTAATTCATGTTTAACCGAGAACATAATTAATTAATAAACATTAATTCCCACGAGGGAATTAATACTGACCTACCCCTTTATTACCACGTTATTAAGAACGGGTTGCATTGACTTGGTAAATCCTCATATTTAAGGTTGCAGACATTCATAATTAATTTAGCATATGACAATTAGTTGCAATTAATTAATCTCTTATTATTCTTGAGTAGTACCACTCAACCCTTATCGCTTATGCTTGAATCAATGATTTAACCTGCAAGACTTAGCATAACGAACCTCGTGAGCTTACCAGGGAATGTCACCATCCTAAAACGAATATGGTTATCTAAATTCAGCCTGAGGAAACACCACACAAAATGCCATCACCCAAGATGCAGATATATGAGTACATGTAAGACTCTCCACCATAGCAAGTCCAAGTGACAATCAACCCATGTGTGCCCGTCAACTTTCAATAGACTTTAGATCCGACCAATTTACCGAGATCTTTACTCATTCATATGTCAAGTAGAATGGTTCATCTCACTGTTGATCCTATCAATACATTGAGATGTACCGGTCACACAAAGCAGTCAAGATAAACCACTTATGGACTTGTGTACCGCAGCCTAAACCGACAGCCAAACTAGAAACTGTCTCAGCTATGATAATTGTTTATAGCTCGCTAGGTTGAATGATCTATACGATCTTCAAGGATCTCTTACACACCAAATGATCTCCCTATCGACGAGATAACTGAATGCATTTGTTCGCATCGTATGATTGTTAATTTAGACATGAATTGTTTATTGCAAGTCATTAATGATTACCAATATATCAAACATAATGTTTCCCAATATACCAATCGTAAAGCTTTTATGTATATAATTCCAACAATCTCCAATTTATACTCAAAGCATTATACCATTACTTTCCAAAGTATAACATGTGTCTATTCTAATCTAGATATTACATTTGGTCACCAAGTGGCCATCATCTACCTCAGTCCTAGGCTACGAACATGACCCTCGTAGCCTTCTGTGGTAAGCCATTTGTAAATGGATCCGCTAGATTATCCTTCGTGTCAATCATCTCTATTAGCATATCGTCCCTTGCTATAATTTCTCGTATGATGTGGTACTTTCTCTCTATGTACTTTGACACCTTGTGAGTTCTTGGTTCCTTAGAGTTTGCTACTGCACCAACGCTATCACAATATACCGTGACAATCTTGGGCAAACTCAGAACAATATCTAACTTTTGGAGGTAGTTCCGGAACCATATTGCTTCTTTTAAAGCCTCTGAAGCTGCCACATACTCAGCTTACATGGTGGAGTCCGCGATACATTTCTGTTTCGCACTCCTCTAAGACACAGCTACACCTCCCAAGGTGAACACATAGCCCGAGGTCGATCTGTTCTCATCCTGATCCGCCTGGAAATCCAAATCCATATAACCCACAAGGGACAAATTCTCACATTGATAAACAAGACAATAGTCTCGAGTTCTTTTCAGATACTTAAGAATATGTTTGACAGCAGTCTAGTGCGCCTGTCCTGGGTTAGACTGATATTTGACCACCATGCCCACGACATAACAGATATCTGGCCTCGTACATAGCATCGCAAACATGAGACTTCCCACTGTCGAAGCATATTGTACATTAGCCATCTCATTCTTCTCCTCTTCTGTAAAAAGGCATTGTGCCTTAGACAGAGGAACACCATGTCTGAAAGGTAGCAATCCTTTCTTTATGTTTTGCATGCCAAAATGGGTAATCACAGTATCAATATCAGCGGCCTGAGACAAGCTTAACATCCTCTTCTTGTGATCATGCAAGACTTTAATCCCAAAGATGTATCTAACGTCTCCTAGGTCCTTCATTTGAAACTATTCGGATAACCATCTCTTTATATCTGACAACACCTTCACATCGTTGCCGAATAGAAGAATGTAATCTACATAAAGTGCAAGGAATATCACGCTTCCAGTGATGCATAATTGGTACACACAACTTTCAATTTCACAATGTGAAAATCCATAGGATATAATCACATCATCGAAATGTTTGTTCCATGACCGTGAAGCATGTTTAAGTCCATACAAGGACTTCTTTAGCTTCAGACAAGATGCTCTTCACCATCCTTCACATTACCACCCTCTGGTTGGTGCATATAGATGTCACAAGCTTCCTCAAGGTACCCGTATAAAAAGGCAGTTTTGACATCCATCTGTCAAATCTCTAGGTACATATGTGCTGCTATGGATATAAGAATTTGAATGGATTTGAGCATGGCTACCGGTGGGAAGGTCTCGTCATAGTCAATGCCCTCTTTTTGACTATAACCCTGCGCCACCAACCTGGCTTTAAAAGCCATTATTTCTCCTTTCGAACCTTTCTTCCATTTGTATACCCATTAGCAACCTATGGCCCAAAAGCCATCTGGTAGCGCAGACTTCTGGTACACATCCATAGCGGTAATTGATTCAATTTCTGAATCCATGGCTTTATGCCATTTTTCCGCATCTTTGTCTTTACTGCTTTGTCATATGTCCATGGGTTGGTATCATCTAGTTTGTCTTCCGGGATGAAGTTTGAAGACTCTCCAATGAACATATATTGCTCGGGATGGTGAGGTACCCTCCCACTACGACGGAGCATTGGTACTGCGTGAGCAGTTGGTGCAGTTACTTGTGGCTCAAAACCTTGCACTGGCGACCGTGCAGTTGGTTCCATACCTTGGAGAGGTACACTCAATTTGCCACGGGGTTTCCCAATGGAAGCGCATCACCTTTTCAAATTTCTTGGAGAATGATATCACTTTTAGATTTGTGGTTTTTCACAAACTCATCCTCCAAGAATCTCGCATTGGTGCAAACAACAATCTTCTGATCCTCAGGACAGTAGAAATAACCACATTTCTTTTGTCTGGGTATCCCACAAACAACATTAGCTTGGACCTACCTTCTAGTTTATCAGGTTCTTTTGACAAGACATATGCCGGACAACCCCACACTCTCTTTGACACACTGTGCTTTCGCCCATGCCAGAGATCCGAGGGTATCTTAGGAACTAATTTTGAAGGTACCAGGTTTAGCAGGTACGCCGCTGTTAGTAACGCTTGGCCCAAAAACAAAACATGCAAGTTCGCATAACTCATTATGGATCTAACTATTTCAAGAAGTGTCCTGTTTCTTCTTTCCGCCACACCATTCTGCTGAGGAGTGCCCGGTGCGGTCCATTGGGATGTAATCCCATGCTCTGACAAAAACTCCAAGAACTCATCACTGAGATACTCACCACCATGATCGGATCGTAATGACTTCATGGTCTTGTTTAACTTCTTCTCTAGTTTCGCCTTGAATTCCTGGAATTTCTCAAAGCATTCACACTTATAGTGAAGTAAGAAAACATACTCGTATCTCGAGTAATCGTCAATAAAAGTGACGAAATACTTAAATCCTCCACAATCTTGCGTAGACATCAGTCCTCATAAGTCAGAATGGATCAATTCCAACACATCACTTGCTCAAGACTGACTTGCCTTGAAAGTCCTGGTCGTCATCTTTCTCTCTATAACGGATTCACAAACTCGATGTTGAACTACCTGGATTGAATCCAACATTCCATCATCCATGAGTCTCTTGATTCACTTTAGATTGATGTGACCTAGTCTCAGATCTTTTGATTAAATAAGTTATATGCAGCATTCATGGAAGATTCATACAAACAAGTTATGATATAAAGAGTCTTTTTGTATCCCATGAAAGATAACACTGTTATTGCCATTGATAGTTACATGACTATAAAAAATAACTGAAAATCCATCATTTATTAAATGAGAAACAAAATAAGGTTCCGCTGAAAATCCAGCACATACAAAACGTCTCTTAAAATAAAAACATTATCTTGAAAGCATAATGTAACATCTCCAACTGCTACTGCAGACACACGAGCAGCATTACCCATGGAGATCGTCACCTCATCATCATTAAGCTGCCTTGTCCGCCTGAATCCCTGCAAAGTATAACAAACATGATCAGTAGCTCCAGTATCCACTAGCCATGAATGGGTAGAAACAGATGCTAAACAGGTTTTCGTTACAAATGCTAATGACGTACCTTGTCCAACCTGCTTGGTCAGACAATCCTTCTCCCAGTGACCAGTTTTGCCACAACAGAAACACTTGCTCTTCTTCCCCGGTGTCACGGTCTTTTTTTTCCCCAGAAATTTTACTTAGAGAGGCTGTCTTCTTGAATTTCTTTCCAATCACCCCTTTGGCACCTTTCGATGAAGCAATGCGACTATCGAAAGAAATCAAGACTGCCTTTTCAGGTTGCATAACTGATTCAGCTGCCATGAGGTCATTAAGTAACTCATTAAGAGTGTACTCCATTTTACTAATGAAAACATTCATTCTAAAGTTCTCAAAAGACTTCGGAAGTGATTTGCGTATGATATGGACCTGGCTTCCCCGTCAATACCTCCTCCATGCAACGTTAGTTCATCCATGAGGTGAGTCATGGAAACAATGTGCTCCCTCACTGAGCTACCATCAGTTATTTTACAACTCACAATTTCCCTCATGAGTTTAAATATTACAGCTCTATCTGATTCCCCATAAGTAACTGTGAGACTATCCATAATCTCAACTGCTTTGTCATAGTGTGCTGATGTTGTTGCTGGAGCACCTTTCACATAGTGGTCATCATGTAGCACTTGACTACATTATTAGACTTGACCCACTTGTAATAGAGGTTCCGCTCCACATCAGTTGACTCAGCAGTGGGGACAGATGGACACAGAGTATTAAGAACAAATTGATGTTTCTTTTCAACTAGGATATAATCCAAGTTGCACTTCCATTCCAGGAAATTCAGACCAGTTAATTGATTTTGTGCCAAGATATTGATGACATTATTCATATACATATCTGAAAACAATAGTTGATTAAAGTAAGAACATACATGCTGAACATTGAAACAAATATGCATTGTAACCTTTTCATAAACCAATACAATTGTTTCCCCGAATTGCCTAGGTGCATCTACTGCAAGCTCCTTTCGAATATGTTTACAACAGACCACCTAACTAGACTGGTCTTTAAAGTTCCAGTCTTTAATTTCAATCCATGCCATGTATTTGCTGGCAAATAAAATTAATAATCGAAGATATAACTAACACCATGTTCAACCTATCTGAGCAGGGACATCATTCATGAGTTAGTACTCAGGAAACATCTAAGCATTTGACCACAATTCTAACTCCAGAAGTTAAAAGGACGATTTGCCATACGTACTAGACCCATGATGCATGCCTCTTACAACCTTTGTTATCTCATTTAAAGCAATCCTAGAGAACTTATGAACAAATAAAGTAAACAGGCTACGGTTGTGTAGACGCCTACTCACTTCACTGTCCACTTCTCACATGTTTAAATGTTTTATTTAGAAATCTCATCTATTAGAAATTATGAACAAATAAAGTAAGCAGGCTACGGTCGTGTAGACGTCTACTCATTCACTGCCCACTTCTAATTAGAGACCAGATTGTGGAGGTCTTGTTCATTTTAATTAAAAATCTTGCTTAGTCTTTTTCTTTCAAAAGGTTCTTATGCGCACATATTATTTTATGATCTATAAATTATGTCACATCTAAAATTCCATCATATTTTCCAACGTAATTCCGGAATTTATAGACATAATTTAATACATAAAATAAATCACATAAAGCATGCTTTGAACAGTAAATAATAAAATAATAATATGATTCCCTATTATCTACAACATGCATTGAAATAAATAATAAAAGTAGTAGCATGCTTTCCTATTATTTACTAGTGCGCACATAATAAATCACATCATACGAGAATATAATAAATAAAATAAAAATTCTCGTGGTCCCTTCATGCAATTACATGGGAAATAAATCGATCTATTACAATGATTTATTTTGATACAGAACTTCAAACTGGGCTACCACTCATTAATTTAAAATCTACAATCTTGGGCTGGAATAAATACTGCAATTTGGGCTTATAATTTGTGAACCAGGGTTATCTAGCCCATCTAAAATAATTAAATTTGGATCTTGGGCGAACCCACATCACAAAAATGTTTAGACATAACATATTAGGGTTTCAAAATTTAAAAAACCCTAAAACAACCCCCCCCAGGACCCGCGACCCAGCCGGCATCTGAAACCCTATCTGCTGCAAACCTAAGTTGCTGCTAGGGTTGCAGCCGCCACCGCCGCACCAGGAACAACACAACTGCTGTTGGTCCCGGATTATCAGGGTATAACTTGGCAGCGGAAAATGTGATTAATCGTTTCTTGCACTCTGCTGGTTACTCAGCTGACTGGGACCTTGTCAGCTGGTAAGTCAACTTGCACTCTGCGTACTCAGCTGACTGGCGACTAGCTGGTCAGCTGGTAGCTCAAGACTTAGAATATTTTTAGCCTTGTTTGCACAGTTATATCAGTTTTCAGATATACACCAGCACTTGGGTGCTGGGTTTTAA
>JAPKLW010002223.1:1456-56483 GCA_026898455.1 Plectranthus barbatus
TAACATGCCAGGTATCTTAAGCAAAAGAAATTAATATTGGAGATCTCAAGACCATGTTCACCTATCCGGAGCAGGGACATCACAACTGAGTTATACTCCAGGCAACATCTAAGCCAAAATAACCACAATCCTAACTCCGAATGTGAAAAGGACGATTTAGCATACGTACTGGACCCATACCGCATGCCCTTTACATTCTTCGTTATCCCATTTATATTAATCTTAGAGAATTGTGAAAGTTATCTCAATCTATTCAAGATAGAGCCTAAGAACTCTGAACCTCGCTCTGATACCAATTGTAGGGATTGAGTCTACGACGGGCAATATTAATTGCCATTAAACTTGCCAAGGATCGTTCTTAGGATACCAGGAATAGATACAATTAAATGAACCATGCAAAAGCCTATGCATGCTCCTACAAATTAAATTGCATAGGATGGATTAAAGATTGTACCTTGTTTCACCGTTTGATCCACAGGACAGATCGGAGAATAATAACGGTGAAAAACCTATTCAGATCTGAAGCGGAATATGGAACCTTGAATCTCTTCTCTTGTTCCTACAGATCTGATCTTCTGATCTGTATCCCTTGCTCCTTGGAAATCTGGTGAGGATTATTCTACCAAGTTAAATCCGAGCTTTGGAGAAGTCGATCAAGCTTCTCCCTCAGATCCAGCCGACGTCGCCCCTCTCTCTCTGTCCGTTATGAAACCCTAGTTTCTTAACTGACGGCTACTGAAAGTGTACACACACAATTATGTTGATCCAATAGAGAAGGGGGGTTTATATAGTGTTAGGGTTTATGAAACCCTAACCCTAATGGGCTGAGAGCAGTTAATGTGCCAGACCAGGGATCAGATGCAAATAATAAAGTGGGCCCTCTTTTATTAATTAATTCTCTCATGTCCAACCCAGAACATTTAATTAATTAATAAAGTATTGTTTTAACCTTCACCACGGTAACAATACTGACTCGCCCCTTTATTACCACGTTATTAGGAACGGGTTGCACCAAACTAACTTGATCCACATATTTAAGGTTTCAGACATTCATTAATTAATTTGGCTTATGACAATCAGCCACAATTAATTAATTTCTTATTTCCTGAATAACACCACTCACCTTTTATCACTTATGCCTGAATTAAATAATTCAACCTGCAGGGTTTAGCATAATGAACCTTTGTGAGCTCATCAGGGAATGTCACCATCCTAAACGGATATGTTACCATACATCCAGACTAAGCAGACCCCACACAAATTGCCAACACCCAAAATACAAGTATAAGGGTACATGTAAGACCCGCCACTCTAGTAAATCAAAGTGTGGTCAATCTGTGTGTGCCCCTTATCCTTCAGTACGATTTAAGATCACAGAAAGTATGCTAGGGATCTGGCTCGTTCATATGTCAATGAGAACGGCGCATCCCACTGTTGATCCCATCAATACATAAAAATGTACCGACACATCAAGTAGCCAGGATAAGCCCACTTATGAACTGATGTGCCGCAGCTTAAACCGACAGCCTATCCAGGGACCGTCTCAGCTGTGATACTCTTTATATCTCGCTAGGTCAAGCGAACCATATGATCCTCTGTGATCTACAACACACCATATGGTCATCCCTTTCCACGAGATAAAAGGATATTATAGTTCGTCGTATGATTGTTCTATCAGACAGCGAGCATTGTTGCGGATACATACATGAATACCAGTGTACGAAAACACTTAATCATATATGCTTTCAGTATACAATCCCAACATTAACAAGACCACCAAGCTTGTGGAAATAACATGCAATGTTGTTTTTGATGAAGCTACTTTAGTGCGCAGGACATTACGACAACTGGCTGAAGATGTTCCTGAGGTCAATGATGTCGTTGATCAGTTGGGCAGGAATTCTTCCAATGCTCAACCAACTGGTTTGACTAGACCTATGACTGGATCATCTTCACAACCAGTATCCTCGGTTGCCCATCAGCAAACCGGGAAGGTCGGTGATGCAATTGACCTTGCTGAGACCTTACACTCAATCTCTCTGAGTGGAACTGGCAATAATCCAGGAGGAATTCCATCTGGAATTTTTGAGCCAGAAGACAATGAACCAGCTGGAGTGGATGCACCAGCTGACGGCGTAATTATCACCGATGGATCAGGAGATCAGTCAGAGAGTGAAGCCGACGAAGAGACTGTTCCAACTGGTGAAGGTCAACCACCAGTTGCAATTGCTGCTCCGACTGGTGAAGTTCAGGAAGCACCAGTCATCAGGACAGAAGAACCAACGCCAGCAGATTCTCATCTTCCCAAATGGCTGAGAAATCACCCATCCGATGCTATTCTCGGTGATCCAGAGAGTTCTATTCAGACTCGACACGGCAGTGCATTCTTGACTTGCTTTATTTCTCAAGAGGAACCTACTTCCATACGAGTTGCCCTACAATCTGCCGATTGGATCAATGCCATGCAGGAAGAACTTGCCGAATTCACTCGCAACAATGTTTGGGACTTGGTAGAGAGACCATCACATCAGTCAGTGATTGTCACCAAGTGGGTTTTCAAGAACAAGCGAGATGAGAATGGCATTGTAATCAGGAACAAAGCACGTTTAGTCGCCAAAGGTTACAAGCAATGTGAAGGCATCGACTTCGACGAGACCTTCGCACCAGTTGCAAGAATGGAGGCGATACGGCTGTTCCTTGCGTATGCAGCGTATCATGGATTCACGGTATTCCAAATGGACGTGAAGAGCGCCTTCTTGAATGGCGAGCTAAAGGAGGAAGTTTATGTCGAACAACCTCCAGGCTTTGAAATAGGCACCAAGGTGTACAAGCTGAGAAAGGCCCTGTATGGATTGAAACAGGCGCCCAGGGCTTGGTACGAGACGCTGTCCCAATTCTTAATCAGTAATGGATTTAGGAAAGGGAAAATCGACAGGACTCTCTTCATCATCAAGGATGCTGATGATATGCTAATGGTGCAGATATATGTCGATGACATCATATTCGGGTCAAAGAATATGTCTCTCTGTGAGAAGTTTTCTCAACTGATGCAGAACTCATTCCAGATGAGTATGATGGGCAAATTAACATACTTCCTAGGACTCCAGGTCCAGCAGTCAGCTGATGGGATTTTCATTAATCAGCGGAAGTATGCCAAGGATCTAATTCAGAAATATTGCCCAGAGAAGACTAAGGCTCTCAGAATACCGATGAGCACCAGTTGCCAGATCTTTCTCGATGAAGAAGGAGAATCAGTTGATCCTTCCAGCTACAGAGGTATTATTGGATCACTTCTCTATCTGACAGCCAGCAGACCCGACATTTCATACTCAGTCGGAGTGTGTGCCAGATATCAAGCAAATCCAAAGAAGTCACACATGGAAGCTGCTAGGAGAATAGTGAAATACCTCAAAGGAACTGAATCACTTGGATTATGGTACCCCAGGAATGATGAGCTTACACTCATTGGGTATTCAGATTCAGATTTTGCTGGATGCCGAATAGATAGAAAAAGCACAAGTGGTACGTGTCAGTTTCTAGGACACAAGCTAATCAGTTGGTTTAGCAAGAAGCAACACTCAGTTGCTACATCTACTACTGAGGCTGAATATGTTGCCGCTGCCAGTTGCTGTGCTCAAATTCTATGGATCAAGCAACAACTGGAAGACTATGAGGTGGACACTGGTTGTGTACCCATCTATTGCGACAACAGCAGCGCTATGTGCATAACGAAGAATCCGGTTCATCACTCTAGGACCAAGCACATAGATATCCGACATCAATTCATACGTGATCATGTCGAGAAGAAGGATATCAGCATAGAATACATCAGAACTGACGATCAACTGGCTGATATTTTCACCAAACCTTTTCCAGAAGCAAGATTCAAGGAGTTGTGCATCAAACTCGGTCTTATGGAGATTGATGCGAGCCCTAATGTTGAGGAAGAATGAGTCCCAGCTCTCATTCCGTTCTTGATTTTCTGAAGGATGCTGATTATGACTAAGTCCAAGCTCTTAGTCTTCCTTGTTTTCTTTAGTGGTAGCTCAAAACCACAGGTGGTATCTACTGGCAGAACTTATTCCATAAACAACGAAGGAAATGAGTCCCAGCTCTCATTTCATATTTGTCAGTAGACAATCACCATCAGCAGAAGAAATTGGGTCCCAGCTCCCAATTCCAAGCAATGGTGAAAAGATGGATTCCTAAAGGAGAAGATTATGCGGAATAAAATTGAGTCCAAGCTCTCAATTCTCTTAATCTTTCAAGTTGTCAGCAGACAACTGGCGAATTTCCTACGACTGATGGAATTGAGTCCCAGCTCTCAATTTATCCAAGTACTCGGGAACCAGTCGTAAGTATCAGTTGTCAACTGGTAAGGAGGCCATGCTGACAGGGGGAAGTGATCAACTGGCACATCCTGCTGATGACCAGTTGAGTCCCAGCTCTCAACTGACGATCTCTTGAAGTCCAAGAGTCGTGCCAGTTGTCACAGAAATGGCGGGATTGTTCAAATCCTCTTGCGTGGGCGTATCTCAGAATTTAATGCGGCATTTAATGCCACATTTAATGCGCACAGTGACTGCGCGGTCAAAAGGACATTTGCGACCAATCAAAGTGCGCCATGTCAGCTACACGGCGTTGCCCACGTCAGCACGACCGCCCACGTCGCCAAAGGGAATCGTGCCAGCTGATGACCGTCGATCCTCACTTTTGACGAATTAATCTCGTCCATCCAAACCAGCTTGGCACCAGTATAAATAGACTTCATTCATGAACGGAAAAACTCTTATCATTCCTTCATATTTTCCGAACATATTTTCTGATTCATCTTCCTTAAGAATTCCTAACCTTTACTCCCTGAAAATATGGCATCCTCATCCAACCCCGTTGATGATAAATCATCCTCTGCCACTGAGTCTTTAGAGCTAGACTTGCCATTGGCCGAAGCCCACATGCCTACTTTTACAGGCATCGTGAAGGAAGAAAATATTGACTATACCTATCCCTTCAGCAAGCTTGTCTCACTGAATAAAGCAGCCACCAGACATCGCCTCTCTCACGCACAGATTCGAACAGCCCAAGTTCAGAAGGAGAAGATTCTGAACGACAAGCTGGCGGAGAAGCACCACGGCCCGGAGCTGATGGAGATGATAGACCATGAGCAGCTCCGCCCGTATTTGACGGCGACTCCCAGGACGTTCCATCCTCATTTGGTTGCCGAGTTCTATGCTCGGGCAGTCATTGCTGACGACAGGAAGTCGTTCACAACATCAGTATTCGGCCATCTGATCACGGTCGACGCTGAATACCTCGCCAACATCTTTGGGATGAGGAATGAAGGAGAGGAAGTGGCGACGTATCATAGGGATGATACGGTCGAGTTCCAGCGGAGGTGGGAGCAGTGGAGAAGGGCGGAGGTGACCGTTTTTAAAACGGGGATGAAGAAGTCAGAAATGGAAGATTTCTGGCAGATGGTGTGTGATATTGTAGTGCGCATGCTACAATGCGAGGTCGGCTCGTATGCCGAACTGAGCTTGAGAAAGTTCTCAGTCATGTGCGCCCTGGCAGACGGCATACTGGGCAACTGGGCCAAATTCTTCTTCGGCCGACTGCTGGAGAACGTTGAGAGGAATTTCACCGTGAAGACTGACGGGAAATTCCTTCATGCGGTGTCATTCGTGCTGAGGATCAGCCACATACTGGAAGTAGAGATGGGGGACGACGTCGACCAGGGGGAGCAACTGGTTGGATCAGATTTCATCCCAGTTACAAGGGTGAAACTGGTTGTCCCCGACTACAAGAAGCCACGCCGACTGAAGGGGAAGACGGCTGTGGACCCCGAAGAGTCTGTTTCTGAAGAAGATGCAGAACAGACATGGGAGGAAGTGCCAGCTGTGGCTCTCCCACTGCCAGCTGCGGCCAAGGATGAGCTTAAAAGGAAGCTAGAGGTTGAATCTTTATTCACCTCTATGGAAGAAGCCGTGGAGAAGGCAACTGGTATACATCCTCGCGCATTAGCATCAGCACAAGTGCCAGCCCCCAGGCCCCCTTCTAGCAAGAAGCCCAAGACCCACCAGCCCCAGCCAGCTGCTACCTATGAGCCAGCATCCGGGAAGATCTCGATACCAGTCAAGAAGTCCGTTCTTGGACTGACTGAGGAGGAGACCATAGAGAGGATGACCCGGAAGCGAAAGAGGGTTCAGACCAGGGCTCAGAAGCTGGTGGAGCAAGCCAAGAAGGAGCAACAAGCTTCTATTGTAAGGAAGAAGCAGGCCCAGGCAAGGCTGAAGGCCTTGGCCGACCAGCGGAAACGAGAGGCTGAGCTGGCAGCCCGCGATGAAGCCTATGCAAAGGTGCAGGCTGAGCATGAGGCCAGACGTCAGGCGCAACTGGCGGAGCAGGTGCACCAGGTGGCCAAAGGCAAATGGGAAGTTGCCCCAACTACAAATGCAAGGCCACCAGCACCAGCTCCAGGCCAGATCTTATCAGAAGAATCTTTTACCCGCCTGATGGTCATGGGTGCTGATGAAGATGTACTATCCCTTGTGGATAAGTACCAGGAGGAGGAGGAGGTCGCTGAAGTCCCTCCACCCGCGCAAGGGGGTGGTGGAGGTGAAGAAGACCCACTGGCCGCGCATGGGGGTGCCAGTGGAAGAGTTGAGGAGCGGGCGACCACCCCGGAAAAACTGGCGAGTTTTTCGGACATGAGCTCAGATTCTGAGGATGCAGAGGAGCCAAGGGCTGAGGAGCCAGCTGCTCCAGCTGAGGAAGTGACACATTACTCCATGGTGCAGAGGATGGAGCCAAGGGATCTGTTCCCAGACCTTGAAGATAAGGCTCGTCGTCCTGCCAGTCGTCCACAAATTTCAGAAGCTTCATCATCTTCTGGGCGACCAGCAGCATCCTCACCAGCGCCAGCACGTCATGTGCGCGCAGAAAGGAGGTCATACTTGCTCTGCATCCAAGAGCATCAACTGATTGATGAAGACTCCTTCCAATCACGAGTGACAGGGGTACATCGGTGGGAGCACCGTGGGGCAATGGCATTTCAAGATTCACGAGTGCCTGAGCCATCAGCATTCAATATCATCCCCATCAGCGGACTCCCCCACCAGTCGGTATACGCTTCGAGGATCTATGACTGGTGTCTGCCCCTGCAGCCGATAGAGTACTTCAATTCCACTCTCTATGAGTATGCTGAAAACATAACGGTGGAGGTGGAAAATGCCGTCAATGACGAGATGATAACCAGCTACCGAAGACTGTGGAGGGTGAATCCGGAACTATGTCTGGAGTTCTGGAGGTGGAGGATTTTTGACCTTTGCCAGCGCCAGCTGACTGTAGAGAAGCGCGCTGTTCTGTATGCCAGGCTAGGGCTTGGTTACTGGAGATCAGAGGAGGCGTGGGCGAATGCAATCATGGATTCTGATCCTGAAATGCACCAGCAGCCGTCTACCAGGCGAATCAGGCGCCGTTTGAAGAAAATTGCAGAATTCAGACAGCTGACTGGGACTTCTGGCCTCCCTAGGCCAAAAATGGTTAAGCTACCATTCCTCCAGTTCCAGCCCTCCAGCTGTGGATACCAGCTGATCTACGCGCTCCGACGCCTAAAGGTCCTCACCGCTCTCCCCCGGATCCCTCCATACTTTGGAATTTTCTTTGATATGGCTGCCAGCGCTCTGCTGGTAGACCACATTGTGGAGGAGGATCCCTCCAGAGGTTGGTGGCTGACCACTGCCGTTCCTAATGTTCCGATTGTAATGGGCGACCTTGTCCCTTATAATGAGGACTGGCAGCTGGTGGACTTCACAGCCCCACCTATTTTTGAACAAGGCCCGCCAGCACCAGCCGCGGTGCTCGCGGAGGAGCCAGCAGCAGCTGAAGGGCCAGCGGAGGAGCCAGCAGCAGCTGACGTGCCAGTGGAGGAGGCCGCCCCAGTGCAGGGACCAGCTGCATCTACCCCAGAGATGGCTCCTTTCGTACCTGATGTGCCCTCCTCTTCCATAGAAGTATCAGCGATGCCAATCTCCGAGATCCATCCTCCTGCGCAGCTTCTTGCACTCATTGATGCCAGGATGGATCAGCGCTTTGCCACCTTCCGAACTGAAATTGCTCAACAATTGGAGTCCGTCACCGCCGGTGTCTCCACCTTTTTGGCGCGGATCCAAGAGGGGGAAAGGGTGCGAGCACTGGCTGAAGCAGAGAGAGCCCGACTTGCTGAGGAAGAGAGACGGATTGCTGCTGAGGAAAGGCTGAAGAGAGAACAAGACATGGCCGCACTTACAGAGATCCTGAGGTCTATCACAAGCGCAAGAACTCAATCACCAGGATCATCATCCAAGCCATAGTCTAGTTTCTCTATTTTTTTTGTAAGTAAATGCTTATCAGCTAGACTAGTCAGTTATCACTCCTGTACTTGTAAATGCTACACCTTTAATGGAATGATTGCTGACAAGTTGATGACAATCTCTTATTGTCCAACAATTGTCAAGTATTTACTTACCAGCTGAACTTACACATCCAGTGTAATCAGCACCAGCACTCGTCTACATTCTTTAAATCTATTTTTGCTCTGATCTCAATTTTCATATTTTAAACGAGCAATATCCCTCTTAGTTTGAGGGGGAAGATTTTAGTTAGAGCTGATGTGAGGAAGTAGTTTCATGGGTTTAGATCTGATAGGCTTATTTGTAAAACCCTGAAATTTTTCTGTAACTTTCCTCATCAGCTGAGTGCTCGCTGGTTAGGCTTTGATCGCACCAAAAAGGGGGAAATTGTTGGGAAATCTGTCTAAGTTTCCCTCCCTCAGTAGCTACTTGGATAGATCATAGTTTTGGTGGATCAAATCCTAAGTCCTACTAGCGTCAGTTGTCTCTAGATAGATCTAGATCTCAAATGTAAAGTCCTGTTTAGGTATTTTGAGTTGTAAGTCGCAGCTGATCAAGACTCATGCTGACTTTGTTCACCAGCATGAGAAGTGCCTTCAGTTGAAAAGTTTCACCAGCAGGCGACTGACAAAACTGATGCTGACACTGTTCATCAGCATGAGAAAGAGCTAATGACTGGTTACTGTTCACCAGTTGGGAAGGATTTCACCAGCAGGCGGCTGACAAATCCTACCAGCAGAATACGTGTTCTCACTGACACTATTCACCAGCGGTGAAGCCACCAGTCATGGGAGATTCCAAGAGTTAACATCAGACATATTGGTAGACTTAGATTGTGCCAGCGCAAGTCACCAGCAGAGACTGCCAGCACAAGGTCACCAGAATGATCTACCTGTCGGATGTTACCAGCAGAATTCCAGATTCTCTCTCCCAGAGTCTTAGAGACAAAAAGAAGATTCGTCGAGGAATTAACTGACAGAGTATGACTTTAAGGAGGATACCTTAAAATCCATCAGTTACAAGACACCAGTCTCGATTCCTCGTACTGACGAATAGTGCTGTTCTGACATAAAGAGATCAATGTCAGATAAAGCGGACAAAAGTATGGCACTTTCCGGAAAAACATACCTGCCGCCGTCAGAAGGACATGCGAGGACAGAGACCTTTTCCGGATGTGTCCAAACGGCTAGGAGATTTGAATGGGATCCCGCGTCTATAAATACCTGGGATCCATCAACATTCAATACTCTTCACCTACCGAAAGATTGCAAATTTATTACGCTCAAGCAAGTAGAAGCGCATACAACTTTCGAGGCTTTTCTTAAAGCTTACCGTGTGTTGATTTATTCAAACACGAGACTTCAAGCTTCCAGCTTGTAAGTTACTGATCTCCTTGGTGCTCTTTCTCTTTCGAGGAAGTTCACAGCAGCTCTTGTGCCAGCCAGCACTTGAGTTATCACGGGCAGTTTGCCGTATTGAGAAGATACGTTCTTGGGAGAACTAAACACCCAGTGAAGCTGTGGAGGTTGAAGTGACGTGCTCGCACTCCACCAGCTGATCAGAGTTGAAGAAGGAAACAAGGCCGGGAGCGGTTGATCTAGTGAACTGGTGGACGAGGCATTCACCAGCTAGAGATAGATCGTAGGACTCTTGTACCCGATTACTCTTAGTGAATTTCCAGTGCTTCGACTGGAGAGTGGACGTAGATCGATTGATCGAACCACTATAAATCCTTTTGTCATTTATCAGTTTTCTGCTTTACATTCTGATTTAAAACCCAGCACTCAAGTGCTGGTGTATGTTCTGAAACTGATATAATTGTGCAAACTTGGCTAAAATATTCTAAGTATAGATTCACCAGCTGACCAGTTGTCAGCTGTGTACTTAGTAACCAGCACCAGCTGACCAGTTGCCAGTTGTCAGCTGTGAGTCAGTAGCGTGCAAGAAAACGATTAATTTATATATATATATTTCCGCTGCGTATTGTTTAAACTCTGAAAAACCGGGACCAACACATTCGTTTATAGCTCAAGAAACATATTTCGACCATAAAAATAAACTTTTTGAACAGTTTTTTAGTTTGCAAATTTTCAAAAATTTGTACAAGTGAATATTCGTACAATTTCGAACTTGTCATTTTTCGACAATTCTTAACTAATTTCAAAAACAAAAACCCAAAACACTTAATTTTATACATCTAGAAAAATGATTCAACCATAAAATCAAACTTTTGAAACAGTTTTTTAGTTTGCGAATTTTCAAAATTTTGTACCGGTGAATTTTCGTGCAATTTCAAGCTAGTGATATATTGACAATTCTGAACTAATTTCAACAACAAAAACCCTAAACAATTAATTTTATACATCTAGATACATGTTTCCACCATAAAAATTTTGAACCGGTGATTATTCGTACAATTTGGAGCTTGTCATTTTTTACAATTTTGAACTAATTTGAATAACAGAAACCTTAAACACTTACTTTTATACATCTAGGAACATTTTTTTACCATTAGAATAAACTTTTTAAACAGTTTTATAATTTTTGAATTTTCAAAATTTTGTACTGTTGAATTTTCGAGCAATTTCGAGCAAGTAAGTTTTCACGATTCTGAACTAAATTCAACAACGGTAACCCCAAACACTAACTTTTATGCATCTAGAAACATGTTTCCAACATTAGAATCAACTTTTGAAATAGTTTTATAATTTGCGAATTTCGAGCTAGTCAAGTTTTTACGATTCTGAAATAATTTCAACAACGGCAACCCTAAAAACTCACTTTTATACATCTAAAAAAAGTTTCCACCATTAGAATCCTTTTTTAAAATATTTTTATAATTAGGGGATTTACGAAATTTTGTACCGGTGAATTTTAGTGCAATTTTGAGCAAGTCAGTTTTTTACAATTCTGAACTTATTTCAACTACAGAAACCCGAAACACTTATATTTATACATCAAGAATAATATTTCCACAATAAAAATCAACTTTTTAAATAGTTTTTTAGTTTGCAAATTTACAAAATTTTGTACTGGTGAATTTTCGTGCAGTTTCGAGCTAGTCAGTTTTTGACGATTCTGAACTAATTTCAACAATGGTAACCCTAAACACTTACTTTTATACATCTTGAAACATGTTTCCACCATAAAAATAAATTTTTTAAACAGTTTTTTAGTTTGCGAATTTTCAAAATTTTGTACTAGTGAATATTCGTACAATTCCAAGTTGTCATTTTTTGACAATTCTGAACTAATTTAAAAAATAGAAACCCTAAACACTTAATTTTATACATCTAGAAAAATGATTCAACCATAAAATCCAACTTTTGAAACAGTTTTTTAGTTTGCGAATTTTCAAAATTTTGTACTGGTGAATTTTCGTGCAATTTCGAGCTAGTCATATATTGACAATTCTGAACTAATTTCAACAACAAAAACCCTTAACAATTAATTTTATATATCTAGATACATGTTTCCACCATAAAAATTTTGAACCAGTGATTATTCGTACAATTTGGAGCTTGTCATTTTTTACAATTTTGAACTAATTTCAACAGCAGTTACCCTAAACACTTACTTTTATTCATCTAGAAAAAGTTTCCACCATTAGAATCGACTTTTGAAATAGTTTTATAATTAGTGAATTTACGAAATTTTGTACCGGTGAATTTTAGTGCAATTTTGAGCAAGTCAGTTTTTTACAATTCTGAACTTATTTCAACTACAGAAACCCTAAACACTTATATTTATACATCAAGAAAAATATTTCCACAATAAAAATAAACTTTTGAAATAGATTTTTAGTTTGCGAATTTTCAAAATTTTGTACTGGTGAATTTTCGTGCAATTTCGAGCAAGTCAAAAATGTTAATCCGAAACACTTACTTTTATACATCTTGAAACATGTTTCCAGCATAAAAATATAATTTTAAACAGTTTTTTAGTTTGCGAATTTTCAAAATTTTGTACTAGTGAATATTCGTACAATTACGAGCTTGTCATTTTTTGACAATTCTTAACTAATTTCAAAAATAGAAACCCTACACACTTAATTTTATACATCTAGAAAAATGATTCAACAATAAAATCCAACTTTTGAAACAGTTTTTTGGTTTGTGAATTTTCAAAATTTTGTACCGGTGAATTTTCGTGCAATTTCGAGCTGGTCATATATTGACAATTCTGAACTAATTTCAACAACAAAAACCCTAAACAATTAATTTTATACATCTAGATACATGTTTCCACAATAAAAATTTTGATTCGGTAATTATTCGTACAATTTGGAGCTTGTCATTTTTTACAATTTTGAACTAATTTCAACAACAGAAACCCTAAACACTTACTTTTATGCAACTAGGAACATGTTTTTACCATTAGAAACAACTTTTTAAACAGTTTTATAATTTTTGAATTTTCAAAATTTTGTACTGTTGAATTTTCGAGCAATTTCGAGCTAGTCAGTTTTTAACGATTCTGAACTAATTTCAACAACGGTAACCTTAAACTCTAACTTTTATGCATCTAGAAACATGTTTCAACCATTAGAATCAACTTTTGAAATAGTTTTATAATTTGCGAATTTCGAGCTAGTCAATTTTTTACGATTCTGAACAAATTTCAACAACGGTAACGGTAAAAACTCACTTTTATACATCTAGAAAAAGTTTCCACCATTAGAATCAACTTTTGAAATAGTTTTATAATTAGGGAATTTACGAAATTTTGTACCGGTGAATTTTAGTGCAATTTTGAGCAAGTCAGTTTTTTACAATTCTGAACTTATTTCAACTACAGAAACCCTAAACACTTAAATTTATACATCAAGAAAAATATTTCCACAATAAAAATCAACTTTTTAAATAGTTTTTTAGTTTGCAAATTTTCAAACTTTTGTACTGGTAAATTTTCGTGCAATTTCGAGCTACTCAGTTTTTGACGATTCTGAACTAATTTCAACAATGGTAACCCTAAACACTTACTTTTATACATATTGAAACATGTTTCCACCATAAAAATAAATTTTTTGAACAATTTTTTAGTTTGCGAATTTTCGAAATTTTGTACTAGTGAATATTCGTACAATTTCGACCTTGTCTTTTTTTGACAATTCTTAACTAATATCAAAAACAGAAACCCTACACACTTAATTTTATACATCTACAAAAATGATTCAAAAATAAAATCCAACTTTTGCAACTGTTTTTTGGATTGCGAAATTTCAAAATTTTGTACTGGTGAATTTTCGTGCAATTTCGAGCTAGTCATATATTGACAATTCTGAACTAATTTCAACAACAAAAACCCTAAACAATTAATTTTATACATCTAGATACATGTTTCCACCATAAAAAAATTGAACCGGTAATTATTCGTACAATTTGGAGCTTGTCATTTTTTACAATTTTGAACTAATTTCAACAACAGAAACCCTAAACACTTACGTTTATACATCTAGGAACATGTTTTTACCATTAGAAACAACTTTTTAAACAGTTTTATAATTTTCGAATTTTCAAAATTTTGTACTGTTGAATTTTCGAGCAATTTCGAGCTAGTCAATTTTTCACGATTCTGAACTAATTTCAACAACGGTAACCTTAAACACTAACTTTTGTGCATCTAGAAACATGTTTTCACCATTAGAATCAACTTTTGAAATAGTTTTATAATTTGCGAATTTCGAGCTAGTCAATTTTTTACGATTCTGAACTAATTTTAACAACGGTAACCCTAAAAACTCACTTTTATACATCTAAAAAAAGTTTCCACCATTAGAATCAACTTTTGAAATAGTTTTATAATTAGGGAATTTACAAAATTTTGTACTGGTAAACTTTAGTGCAATTTTGAGCAAGTCAGTTTTTTACAATTCTGAACTTATAACAACTACAGAAACCCTAAACACTTACATTTATACATCAAGAAAAATATTTCCACAATAAAAATCAACTTTTTAAATAGTTTTCTAGTTTGCGAATTTTCAAAATTTTGTATTGGTGAATTTTCGTGCAATTTCTAGCTAGTCAGTTTTTGAGGAATCTGAACTAATTCCAACAATAGTAACCCCAAACACTTACTTTTTTACATCTTGAAACATGTTTCCACCATAAAAGTAAATTTTTTATACAGTTTTTTAGTTTGCGAATTTGCAAAATTTTGTACTAGTGAATATTCGCACAATTTCGAGCTTGTCATTTTTTGACAATTCTTAACTAATTTAAAAAACAGAAACCCTTAACACTTAATTTTATACATCTAGAAAAATGATTCAACAATAAAATCCAACTTTTGAAACAATTTTTTGGTTTGCGAATTTTCAAAATTTTGTACCGGTGAATTTTCGTGCAATTAAGAGCTAGTCATTTATTGACAATTCTGAACTAATTTCCACAAAAAAAAGACCCTAAACAATTAATTTTATATATCTAGATACATGTTTCCACCATAAAAATTTTGAACCGGTAATTATTCGTACAATATGGAGCTTGTAATTTGTTACAATTTTGAACTAATTTCAACAACAGAAACCCTAAACACTTACTTTTATACATCTAGGAACATGTTTTTACCATTAGAATCAACTTTTTAAATAGTTTTATAATTTTCGAATTTTCAAAATTTTGTACTATTGAATTTTCGAGCAATTTCAAGCTAGTCAGTACTTCACGATTCTAAACTAATTTCACAACGGTAACCTTAAACACTTACTTTTATGCATCGAGAAACATGTTTCCACCATTAGAATCAACTTTTGAAATAGTTTTATAATTTGCGAATTTCGAGCTAGTCAATTTTTTACGATTCTGAACTAATTTCAACAACGGTAACCCTAAAAACTCACTTTTATACATCTAGAAAAAGTTTCCACCATTAGAATCAACTTTTGAAATAGATTTATAATTAGGGAATTTACGAAATTTTGTACCGGTGAATTTTAGTGGAATTATGAGCAAGTTAGTTTTTTACAATTCTGAACTTATTTCAACTACAGAAACCCTAAACACTGGAATTTATACATCAATAAAAATATTTCCACAATAAAAATCAACTTTTGAAATAGTTTTTTAGTTTGCGAATCTTCCAAATTTTGTACTGGTGAATTTTCGTGCAATTTCGAGCTAGTCAATTTTTGACAATTCTGAACTAATTTCAACAATGGTAACCCTAAACACTTACTTTTATACATCTTAAAACCTGTTTCCATCATAAAAATAAATTTTTTAAACAGTTTTTTAGTTTGCAAATTTTCAAAATTTTGTACTAGTGAATATTCGTACAATTTCGAGCTTGTCATTTTTTGACAATTCTTAACTAATTTCAAAACCAGAAACCCAAAACACTTAATTTTATACATGTGGAAAAATGATTCTACCATTAAATCCAACTTTTGAAAAAGTTCTTTGGTCTGCGAATTTTCAAAATTTTGTACCGGTGAATTTTCATGCAATTTCGTGCTAGTCATATATTGACAATTCTGAACTAATTTCAACAACAAAAACCTTAAACAATTAGATACATGTTTCCACCATAAAAATTTTGAACCGGTGATTATTCGTACAATTTGGAGCTTGTCATTTTTTACAATTTTGAACTAATTTCAATATCAGAAACCCTAAACACTTACATTTATACATCTAGGAACATGTTTTTACCATTAGAATCAACTTTTTAAATAGTATTATAAATTTCGAATTTTCAAAATTTTGTACTGTTGAATTTTCGAGCAATTTCGAGCTAGTCAGTTTTTTACGATTCTGAACTAATTTCAACAACGGTTACCCTAAACACTAACTTTTATACATCTAGAAACATGTTTCCAACATTAGAATCTACTTTTGAAATAGTTTTATAATTTGCGAATTTCGAGCTAGTCAATTTTTTACGATTCTGAACTAATTTCAACAACGGTAACCCTAAAAACTCACTTTTATACATCTAGAAAAAGTCTCCACCATTAGAATCAACTTTTGAAATAGTTTTATAATTAGGGAATTTACGAAATTTTGTACCGGTGAATTTTAGTGCAAATATGAGCAAGTCAATTTTTTACAATTCTGAACTTATTTCAACTACAGAAACCCTAAACACTTACATTTATACATCAAGAAAAATATTTCCACAATAAAAATCAACTTTTGAAATAATTTTTTAGTTTGCGAATTTTCTAAATTTTGTACTGGTGAATTTTCGTGCATTTTCGAGCTAGTAAGTTTTTAACGAATCTGATCTAATTTCAACAATGGTAACCCTAAACACTTACTCTTATACATCTTGAAACATGTTTCCACCATAAAAATATTTTTTTTAAACAATTTTTTAGTTTGCGAATTTGCAAAATTTTGTACTAGTGAATATTCGTACAATTTCGAGTTGTCATTTTTTGACAATTCTGAATTAATTTCAACAACAAAAATCCTAAACACTTTATTTTATACATTTAGAAACATGATTCCACCATAAAAATAAACTTTTGTAACAGTTTTTAGTTTGCGAATTTTAAAAATTTTGAACCGGTGATTATTCGTGCAATTTTGAGCTTGTCATTTTTTACAATTCCGAACTAATTTCAACAGTAGAAAACCTAAACACTTACTTTTATACATCTAGGAACATGTTTTTACCGTTAGAATAAACTTTTTAAATAGTTTTATAATTTTTGAATTTTCAAAATTTTGTACTAATGAATTTTCGAGCAATTTCGAGCTAGTCAGTTTTTTACGATTCTAAAGTTATTTCAACAACGGAAACCCTAAACACTTATATATATACATCAAGAAAAATGTTTCCACCATAAAAATCAACTTTTTAAATAGTTTTTTAGTTTGCGAGTTTTCAACATTTTGTACCGGTGAATATTCGTACAATTTTGAGCTTGTCATTTTTTGACAATTCTGAACTAATTTTAAAAACAGAACCCTAAACATTTAATTTTATACATCTAAAAAAATGATTCAACCATGAAATATTACTTTTGAAATAGTTTTTTACTTTGCAAATTTTCAAAATTTTGTACCGGTAAATTTTCGTACAATTTCGAGCTAATCATGTTACGACAATTCTAAACTAATTTCAACAACAAAAACCCTAAACACTTAATATTATACATCTAGAAAAATGATTCAACCATAAAAGTAAAATTTTGAAAAATTTTTTTAGTTTGCGAATTTTTAAAATTTAGTAACGATGAATTTTCGTGCAATTTCGAGCTAGTCATATATTGACAATTCTGAACTAATTTCAACAACAGAAACCCTAATCACTTAGTTTTATAGATCTAGTAACATTTTTCAACAATAAAAATAAACTTTTTAAATAGTTTGTTAGTTTGCGATTTTTCAAAATTTTGTCCCGATGAATATTTGTACAATTTCAAACTTGTTATTTTTGACAATTCTGTACTAATTTCAACAACGAAAACCCTAAACACTTAATTATATACATCTAGAAAAATGGTTCAACCATAAAATTCAACTTTTAAAACGTTTTTTCGTTTGCGAATTTTCAAAATTTTTTACCGCCGAATTTTCGTGCAATTTCGATCTAGTCATATTTGGATAATTCTGAACTAATTTCAACAACAGAAACCCTAAAAATTTAATTTTATACATCTAGAAACATGTTTCCAACATAAAAATAAACTCTTGAAATAGTTTTTTAGTTTGCGAATTTTAAAATTTTGAAATGGTGGTAATTCGTGCAATTTCGAGCTTGTCATTTTTTGATAATTTTGAACTAATTTCAACAACAGAAACCCCAAACACTTACTTTTCTACATCTAGAAACATGTTTCCATCATAAAAATAAATTTTTTAAACAGTTTTATAGTTTGTGAATTTTAAAAATTTTGAAGTAGTGATTATTCGTGCAATTTCGATCTTCCGATTTTTTTATAATTCTGAACTAATTTCAACAACGAAAACCCTAAAAATTTACTTTTATACATCTAGAAATGTGTTTCCTCCGTAAAAATAAATTTTTTAAACATTATTTTAGTCTGGGAATTTTAAAAATTTTGTACCGATTAATATTTGTACAATTTTGAGCTTGTCATTTCAACGACGAAAACCCTAAAAACTTAATGTTTAACATCTAGAAAAATGATTCAACCATAGAATTCAACTTTTGAAATAGTTTCTTAGTTTGTGAATTTTCAAAATTTTGTACATGTGAATTTTCGTGCAATTTCGAGCTAGTCATATTTTGACAATTCTGAACTAATTTCAACAATAGAAACCCTAAACACTTACTTTTATACATCTAGAAACATGTTTACACCATAAAAATAAATTTTTTAAATAGTTTTTTAGTTTGCAAATTTTCAAAATTTTGTACCGGTGAATATTCGTACAATTTCGAGCTTGTCATTTTTTGACAATTCTGAACTAATTTAAACCACGAAAACCTTAAACACATAATTTTATGCATCTAGAAAAATGATTCAACCATAAAATTCAACTATTGAAATAATTTTTTAGTTTGCGAATTCTCAAAATTTTGTACCGGTGAATTTTTGTGCAATTTTGAGCTAGTCAAATTTTGAAAATTCGGAACAAATTTCAACAATAAAACCCCTAAACACTAATTTTTATACATCTAGGAACTTGTTTCCACCAATCGAATAAACTTTTCAAACAATTTTATAGTTTGCGAATTTTCAGAACTAATTTCAACAACGGTAACCCAAAAAACTTACTTTTATACATCTAGAAAAAGTTTCCACTATTAGAATCATCTTTTGAAATAATTTTATAATTAGGGAATTTACGAAATTTTGTACCGGTGAATTTTAGTGCAATTTTGAGCAGGTCAGTTTTTTACAATTCTGAACTTATTTCAACTACAGAGACCCTAAACACTTACATTTATACATCAAGAAAAATATTTCAACAATAAAAATAAACTTTTGAAATAGTTTTTTACTTTGCGAATTTTCTAAATTTTGTACTGGTGAATTTTCGTGCATTTTCGAGCTAGTCAGTTTTTAACAAATCTGAACTAATTTCAACAATTGTAACCCTAAAAACTTACTCTTATACATCTTCAAACATGTTTCCACCATAAAAATAAACTTTTTAAACATCTTTTTTATTTTGTGAATTTTCAAAATTTTGTACTGGTGAATATTCGTACAATTTCGAGCTTGTCATTTTTTTACAATTCTGAACTAATTTTAAAAACAGAAACCCGAAACACTTAATTTTATACATCTAGAAAAATTATTCACCCATAAAATTCAACTTTTGAAATAGTTTTTTAGTTTTCGAATTATCCAAATTTTGTACCGGTGAATTTTCATACAATTTTGAGCTATTCATATTTTGACAATTCTGAACTAATTACAACAACAAAAACCCTAAACACTTAATTTTATACATCTAGAAACATGTTTCCACCATAAAAATAAACTTTTGAAACAATTTTTTAGTTTGCAAATTTTAAAAATGTTTAACCGGTGATTATTCGTGCAATTTCGAGCTTGTTTTTATTTACAATTCTGAACTAATTTCAACAGAAACGCTAAACACTTACTTTTATACATCTAGGAACATGTTTCTACCATTAGAATCAACTTTTTAACAATTTTATGATTTTCGAATTTTAAAAATTTTGTACTGGTGAATTTTCGTGCAATTTCGAGCTAGTAAGTTTTTGATGATTCTGAACTAATTTCAATCATGGAAACCCTAAACACTTAATTTTATACATCTAGAAAATGATTCAACCATAAAATTTTACTTTTGAAATCCTTTTTTAGTTTGCGAATTTTCAAATTTTGTACCGGTGAATTTTTGTGCAATTTTGAGCTAGTCATATTTTGACAATTCTGAACTAATTCAAACAATTGAAACCCTAAACACTAATTTTTATACATCTAGGAACTTGATTCAACCAATAGAATAAACTTTTTAAACATTTTTATAGTTTGCGAATTTTCAAAATTTTGTACTGGTGAATTTTCGTGTAACGCCCCCAACTGACCTTCCCAACTTTGGGGCGCGCTACAGTCGTGGTCGATGATTTTCAAGTATTTTCATAAATTAAAATAGCGGAATATTCATTATAATTCAGAAGAGCATTCAGAAATAATGTTTAAACACGTTTCATCAACGTTTGAAAGGTAACAATATAAGGAGTTAAACATTTGTTCACAAAGCATTCAAAATACGGGAAGGATAAAGTTCAGAGAGCGGTGCAGCAGTGTGTGCAGCGTAGTGGAGATATGCATATGAAGATGCATATCTCAGGATCTTTCAAAATCTGTACAAATCCTTGCTCCGCTTATTTACACCCCGCACTTCCATCCTCGCTGCTTAACCTGCGTATTTTAGAATAATACGAGGGGCTGAGTACAATTGTACCCCGTGGAAACATGCCCGAAAAATACAATTTAAGTAAGAATGCTATGCAACACACACAGATAAACACGGGGTTTTGTTGAAAGAAATCGTGTTATCTAATATATTTTATTTCGCACGTGCTATTCGACATGTTATTATATTTGTTTACCGTTGTGTAACTGGAAGCTGGCCTACTTCCAAGTTACGATGAACAGCTGGGAATGGATAAACCACTCAACCCACTGTCATCAATTAGTGCACTAGTCTCAGTATAATACCTTGAGACCCGATCGATTTCAGATAATAAGGCTTCTACCTTTTCTTTTAAATAGGGCTTCTACCCTTTTCTTTTAAGTAGGGCTTCTACCCTTTTCTTTTAATTAGGGCTTCAACCCTTTTCTTTTAATGAGATTAGCGCAGTAATTTCCTGGTTCATTCTTATTAAATCATCTCTCTGAAAGCGTCTACTGACAGAGGTACAAATATAATAGCACAAAAACATTTAGCATAGCAATTAGTTAAAACAAGATCATTTTCACACATTTTGTAAACTGAGCATGAAGCTCGGAAAAGCATTTACTTTTACTGAAAATAGTTCCCACCTGTGTTATGCTTACGGTATAAAAGACGGTCTTGTTATTCGTGCAAATTGAGCTGTGTTCCCTTTAACTTTAAATCCCCTTCAAAAATAATCACAATATATACAACTAATTAGGATGAATAGTCTAAGTATTCCTATCAGTCTTAACTGATAATACTAGATGAAATTAGGACCTAGGACCGACATCTAACCGACAACTTTCAATCTTTCAACTTGAACTCACTTTACATAATCCAGCCTCCAACTAAATACTTTCACTATTTAAATTCCAATCGCCAAATCAAGTCTCGACTTTACTTTAATCAAACTAATCAAATCCCGACACTCAATTTCATAAACCAACATTTTATCATACTCGTAACATGCTTTTCCAATCATATACTAAACTAGATATTGAAAATAATTCGAATTGGATCAAATCAAACCCAACGATCTTAGTATCCCAAAATCATAGACCAATTAACAACAAAATTAATTATTTGAATAATTTATATAAATACATATTATATATATATAGATTTTGAAATGTAATAATAATAATAATATAATAATAATAATATAAAATATAATAATAACAATTTTAACAACAATAATAATATAATAATAATAATAACAAATTAAAATATATATATATATATATATACCTATATATTCACGTGAATATAGAGAGAGAAAGAGGATTTCACATTTTTTTTATAACTACATATGCATATATATGTACGAACAGAGAGAAAGAGGAAGTTTGAGAGAAAAATTGTCGCCGGAAAAAGAAAGAAAAGAGGGCAGTCGCCGGAGCAGCTCCACCCACAGCCGGCCGAGTCGACCGCCGCCAACACCTCCGGCCATCCCAGCCGCGACGACTGACGTCGCCGGAGAGCAGCAGCAGCTGCGCAGCAGCATCAGCTCTCACTGCTTCAGTCCATCATGCTTCCGCTGCGCAGCTCGATTTCCCCGGCCAATTTCCATCCAACCCCGACTCCCAAACAACACATCAACAAGCTCACTACGAAAATAACAGTCTAAACAAGTATCCTAACTGAACGGAAATCTTTAAACTCGCCGGAAAAATGTGAGGGTTGAACACTCACCGGAGAAAAAAATGACGGCGGTTCAGTGAGTTTTCCGGCGTCCAAAAGCTCCACTCTTCACACCCGAATGATCCCTACAATTTAAGGAACACGAATATGTCCTCAAAACACTAATCCATCGGCTCAAACGCCCGATCTCATGCCAACAACCTTTTACAAAAAAATTTAAATGGCTTACCTTCACAAGCTCGTAACTTCCTCGATACTCAACAATAGGGTGCGTGCTTTAGCTCCTTAGACTCCCTGAAGATCAAGCTTTCTAAAGGTGGTGGTGGATTCGCCGTCGGCGGTCTGTAGCGGCCAGAAAAGTAGAGAGAAGGTGGCAGCGATGAGGGGGGGTTTGGTGAGGGTTACGGTGGTGTGTTGGGAAAGAGAGGAAACAAAGTAACTTTTCCCATTTTTTTTTTGTTATATTCCACCAAATTATTTCACCACCTACCACTTCAAAATTTTACAATTCAACGTGTACAATTTTTTCAACATGAAGAAATCCTCCCCCTCCACCTCAACAACTCGTGTATAAATTCCTCCGATAAATGATATTCTCGGGTTTAATTAAAATTGCATTCTTCCGATTAATTATGCAATTTTAAGCAAATGCTCTATTTAAATAAACCCGTCTTATTCAAATTCATCTCAAAAGCAAATAAATAATTAATTTGCAAAATAATATCCTTTTTATTTTATTTAATTAAGCATTAATTAGCTTAATTAAAATTGGGATATTACATTCACCCCACCTTGCAAAAAATTTCGTCCCGAAATTTGCTAGGGTGTTTCAAAAAGTTCTGGGTACTTATCCCGCATCTTGTCTTCTAACTCCCAAGTAGCTTCCTCTTGTCCATGATGTCTCCACAAAACCTTGACAAGAGTTATTGATTTGTTCCTCAACTCTTGGGTCTTTCGGTCCAAGATTGCTACTGGCCTTTCTTCATAATGTAAATCTGAATTCAGAGCAATCTCTTTTTGGCGAATCACGTGTTTTGAATCATAAACATATTTTCTCAACTGTGACACGTGAAACACGTTATGCACATTTCCCATGCTTGGAGGCAAAGCCAAACGATAAGCCACTGGGCCTATACGTTCCAAAATCTCGTAGGGTCCTACGAAGCGTGGTCGTAGTTTTCTCTTTAATCCAAATCTTACGATTCCTTTCGAAGGCGAGACTTTTAAGAATACCTTGTCGCCCACTTCGAACTGTAGTTCAAATCTTCTTGAATCAGCATAAGGTTTCTGTCTGCTCTGAGCCTCCTTGATTCTGTCCCGTATCTGACGAACAACTTCAATCATTTCACTGATAGCATCAGGCCCGAGAACTTGTCGTTCTCCAACTTCATCCCAATATAGTGGTGAGCGACACTTTCTACCATACAGAGCTTCGTACGGAGCCATTCCAATTGTCGCCTAGTAACTGTTGTTGTAGGCGAACTCAATCAGCGGTAAAATTGGATCCCAACTCCCTCCTCGATCGAGAACAACCGTTCTTAACATGTCTTCTAGAGTCTGGATAGTTCTCTAAGACTTGCCATCTGTCTGGGGGTGAAACGCCGTAATAAAGTTCAGGCGCGTTCCTAATTCCTGCTGTAAGCTTATCCAAAATCGTGATGTAAACTTTGCATCTCTGTTAGACGTAATAGTTACTGGCACTCCGTGCAGTCTGACAATCTCTCTAACATACAGTTGTGCTAACTTTTCTGATCCATAAGTATTCCGTATCGGCAAGAAGTGAGCACTTTTCGTTAGACGATCCACGATGACCCATATCACTGTATTTCCTTTCTACGACTTTGGCAATCCCGTAATGAAATCCATGGCTATATGCTCCCATTTCCACTCGGGGATGTCTAACGGCTGTAATTTCCCGTATGGCCGTTGATGTAAAGCCTTTACCTTTTGGCATGCTAAACACTTTTCCACATACAAGGCTACATCTTTCTTCAAATCCTGATACATCTTCGTACTTCCTGGGTGAGCGGTATACGGCGTATCATGAGCTTCACTCATGATTTCATTCCTCAAGTCTTTACTGTTTGGCACAAGAATTCTGTCTCGGTACAATTTTGATCTCGTCATTTTTTGACAATTCTGAACTAATTTCAACAACAAAATCCTAAACACTTAATTTTATACATCTAGAAAAATGATTCAACCATAAAATTTTACTTTTGAAATAGTTTTTTACTTTGCCAATTTTAAAAATTTTGTACTGGTAAATTTTCGTACAATTTCGAGCTAGTCATATTATGACAATTCTGAACTAATTTCAACAACGAAATACCTAAACACTTAATATTATACATCTATAAAAATGATTCAGCCATAAAATTCAAATTTTGAAACATTTTTTTAGTTTGCGAATTTTCAAAATTTTTTAACGGTGAATTTTCGTGCAATTTCGAGCTAGTCATATTTTGACAATTCTGAACTAATTTCAACAACAGAAACCCTAATCACTTAGTTTTATAGATCTAGTAACATGTTTCAACAATAAAAATAAACTTAATAAACAGTTTGTTAGTTTGTGAATTTTCAAAATTTTGTACTAGTGAATATTTGTACAATTTAGAGCTTGTTATTTTTTGACAATTCTTAACTAATTTCAACAACGGAAACCCTAAACACTTAATTATATACATCTTGAAAAATGATTCAACCATAAAATTCAACTTTTAAAACGTTTTTTCGTTTGAGAATTTTAAAATTTTTTTACCGTTGAATTTTCGTGCAATTTCGAGCTAGTCATATTTGGACAATTCTGAACTAATTTCAACAACAAAAATCCTAAACACTTAATTTTATACATCTAGAAACATGTTTCCACCATAAAAATAAACTCTTGAAATAGTTTTTTAGTTTGCGAATTTTAAAATTTTGAACTGGTGATTATTCGTGCAATTTCGAGCTTCTCATTTTTTGATAATTCTGAAATAATTTCAACAACATAAACCCTACACACTTACTTTCGTACATCTAGAAATATGTTTCCACCATAAAAATAAATTTTTTAAACAGTTTTATAGTTTTTGAATTTTAAAAATTTTGAATTAGTGATTATTCGTGCAATTTCGATCTTGTCATTTTTTTATAATTCTGAACTAATTTCAACAACGGAAACCCTAAACACATACTTTTATACATCTAGAAACGTGTTTCCTTCGTAGAAATAAATTTTTTAAACAGTTTTTTAGTTTGCGAATTTTCAAAATTTTGTACAGGTGAATATTCGTATAATTTCGAGCTTGTACAGGTGACAATTCCGAACTAATTTCAAAAACAGAAACCCTAAACATTTAATTTTATACATCTAGAAAAATGATTCAACCATAAAATTCATCTTTTGAAAAAATTTATTAGTTTGCGAATTTTCAAAATTTTGTACCGGTGAATTTTTGTGCAATTTTGAGCTAGTCATATTTTCACAATTATGAACCAATTTCAACAATAAAAACCCTAAACGCTAATTTTTATACATCTTGGAACTTGTTTCAACCAAAAGAATAAACTTTTTAAATAGATTTATGGTTCGCGAATTTTCAAAATTTTGTACTAGTGAATTTTCGTGCAATTTCGAGCTACTTAGTTTTTGTGGATTCTGAACTAATTTCAACAACGGTAACCCTAAGCACTAACTTTTATACATCTAGAAATAAGTTTCCACCATTAGAATCAAATTTGAAATAGTTATATAATTTGTAAATTTTCAAAATTTCGTAACTGTGAATTTTCTTGCAGTTTTGAGCAAGTCATTTTTTACAATTCTTAACTTATTTCAACAACGGAAACCCTAAACACTTACATATATATATCAAGAAACATATTTCCATCATAAAAATCAACTTTTGAAATAGTTTTTTAGTTTGCGAATTTTGAAAGATTTGTACTGGTGAATTTTCGTGCAATTTCGAGCAAGTCGGTTTTTGATAATTCTGAACTAATTTCAACAACGATAACCTTAAACACGCACTATTATACATCTAGAAAAAAGTTTCCACCATTATAATCAACTTTAGAAATAGTTTTATAATTAGCAAATTTCCAAAATTTTGTACGGTGAATTTTCGTGATATTTCGAGCTAGTCGGTTTTTAAAGATTCTAAACTTATTTCAACAACGGAAACCCTAAACACTTACATTTATACATCCAGAAAAATATTTCTATAATAAAAATCAACTTTCAAAATAGTTTTTTAGTTTGCGAGTTTTCAAAGATTTGTATTGGAGAATTTTCGTGCAATTTCGAGCTAGTCAGTTTTTGATTATTCTTAACTAATGATAACCCTAAACACGCACTTTTATACATCTAGAAACATGTTTCCACCATTAGAATCAACTTTACAAATAGTTTTATAATTAGCAAATTTTCAAAATTTTGTTCCGGTGAATTTTCGTGCAATTTCGAGTTAGTCAGTGTTTAACGATTCTTAACTTATTTCAAAAACGGAAACCCTAAACACTTATATTTATACTTCAAGAAAATGATTCCACCTTAAAAAATCAACTTTTGAAATAGTTTTTTTGTTAGCAAATTTTCAAAATTTTGTACTCATTAATTTTCGTGCAATTTTGAGCTGGTAATTTCTTACAATTCTGAACTAGTTTAAAAACAGAAACCCAAAATACTAACTTTTTTACATCTAAAAACATGTTCCCTCCATAAATATAAATTTTTTAAACAGTTTTTTAGTTTGCGAATTTTCAAACTTTTGTACCAGTTAATATTCGTACAATTTCGAGCTTGTCATTTTTGACAATTCTGAACTAATTTCAATAACAAAAACCCTAAGCACTTAATATTACACATCTATAAAAATGATTAAACCATAAAATTCAACTTTTGAAACAGTTTATTAGTTTGCGAATTTTCTAAATTTTGTACCAGTGAATTTTCGTGCAATTTCGAGCACTTACTTTTTTGACAATTCTAAACTTTTTTCAATAACAAAAACCCTAAACACTTACTTTTATAGATCAACAAACATATTTCCACCATAAAAATAAACTTTTTAAACATTTTTTTAGTTTGCGAATTTTCAAAATTTTGTACTGGTGAATATTCGTATGATTTCGAGCTTGTCATTTTTTGACAATTGGGAACTAATTTCAAAAACAGAAACCCTAAACACTTAATTTTATACATCTAGAAAAATGATTTAACCATAAAATTCAACTTTTGAAACAATTTTTTAGTTTTGCAAATTTAAAAAATTTTGTACCGGTGAATTTTCTTGCAATTTTGAGCAATTCCTATTTTGACAATTCTGAACTAATTTCAACAACAAAAACCCTAAACTCTTAATTTTATACATCTAGAAACATGTTTCCACCATCAAAATAAACTTTTGAAACAGTTTTTTAGTTTGCGAATTTAAAAAATTTTGAACCGGTGATTATTCGTGCAATTTCGAATCTGTCATTTTTTTCAATTTTGAACTAATTTCAACAAAAGCCCTAAACACTTACTTTTATACATATAGGAACATGTTATTACCTTTGAATCATCTTTTCAAACAGTTTTATAATTTTCAAATTTTAAAATTTTTGTACTAGTGAATTTTCGTGCAATTTCGAGCTAGTAAGTTTTTGACGATTCTGAACTAATTTCAACCATGGAAACCCTAAACACTTAATTTTATACATCTAAAAAAATGATTCAACCATAAAATTCAACTTTTGAAATCATTTTTTAGTTTGCGAATTTTTAAAATTTTGTACCGTTGAATTTTTGTGCAATTTTGAGCTAGTCAAATTTTGACAATTTTGAACTAATTTCAACAATAGAAACCCTAAACACTAATTTTTATAAATCTTGGAACTTTTTTCAACCAATATAATAAACTTTTTAAAAAACAAATTATAGTTTGCAAATTTTCAAAATTTTGTACTGGTGAATCTTCGTGCAACAACGGTAACCCTAAACACTCACTTTTATACCTCTATAAACAAGTTTCCACCATTAGAATCAACTTTTGAAATAGTTTTATAATTTGCAAAATTTCAAAATTTTGTACTGCTGAATTTTCTTGTAGTTTTTAGCAAGTCAATTTTTACGATTCTTAACTTATTTCAACATTGGAAACTCTAAAGACTTACATTTATACACCAAGAAAAATATTTCCATCATAAAAATCAACTTTCGAAATTGTTTTTTATTTGTGAATTTTCAAAGATTTTTATTGGTGAATTTTCGTGCAATTTCGAGCAAGTCAATTTTTAATAATTCTAAACTAATTTCAACAACGATAACCCTAAACACGCACTTTTATACATCTAGAATCATGTTATCACCATTAGAATCAACTTTAGAAATAGTTTTATAATTAGCAAATTTCCAAAATTTTATACCGGTGAATTTTCGTGCAATTTTGAGCTAGTCAGTTTTAACAATTTTGAACTTATTTCAACAACGAAAACCCTAAACACTTACATTTATACATCAAGAAAATTTTTTCCACCATAAAAATAAATTTTTGAAATAATTTTTAAGTTTGCGAATTTTCTAAATTTTGTACTCATTAATTTTCGTGCAATTTCGAGCTGGTAATTATTTTACAATTCTGAACTAATTTAAAAAACGAAAACCCGAAACACTAACTTTTATACCTCTGAAAACATGTTTCCTCCATAAATATAAATTTTTTAAATAGTTTTTTAGTTTCCAAATTTTCAAAATTTTGTATCGGTTAATATTCGTACAATTTCGAGCTTGTCATTTATTGAAAATTCTGAACTAATTTCAACAACAAAAACCCTAAGCACTTAATATTATACATCTATAAAAATGATTCAACCATAAAATTCAAATTTTGAAATAGTTTTTTAGTTTGCAAATTTACTAAATTTTGTATCGGTAAATTTTCTTGTATTTTTGAGCCAGTCATATTTTGAAAATTCTGAACTATTTTCAACAACAGAAACCCTAAACACTTACTTTTATAAATCAACAAGAATGTTTCCACAATAAAAATAAACTTTTTAAAGAGTTGAATTTTCAAAATTTTGTACTGTGAATATTTGTACAATTTCGATCTTGTCATTTTTTGAAAATTCTGAACTATTTTCAACAATAGAAACCAGAAACACTTACTTTTATAGATCAACAAACATGTTTCCACCATAAAAATAAAATTTTTAAATGGTTTTTTAGTTTGCAAATTTTCTAAATTTAGTACTGGTGATTATTCGTACAATTTCGAGCTTGTCATTTTTTGACAATTCTGAACTCATTTAAAAAACAGAAACCCTAAACACTCAATTTTATACATCAAGAAAAATAATTCAACCATAAAATTCAACTTTTGAAATGGCTTTTTAGTTTGCGAATTTTCAAAATTTTGTACCGGTGAATTTTCGTGCAATTTTGAGCTATTCATATTTTGACAATTATGAACTAGTTTCAACAACAAAAACCCTAAATACTTAATTTTATACATCTAGAAACATGTTTCCACCATAAAAATAAAATTTAGAAACAGTTTTTTAGTTTGTGAATTTTAAAAATTTTGAACCGGTGATTATTCGTGCAATTTCGAGCTAGTCAGTTTTAACAATTTTGAACTTATTTCAACAACGAAAACCCTAAACACTTACATTTATACATCAAGAAAAATGTTTCCACCATAAAAATAAACTTTTTAAACAGTTTTTTAGTTTGTGAATTTTAAAAATTTTGTACCGGTGAATATTCGTACAATTTCGAGCTTGTCATTTTTTTGCAATTCTGAACTAATTTCAACAACGGAAACCCTGAACACTTAATTTTTATACTTCTAGAAAAATGATTCAACCATAAAATTTAACTTTTGAAATAATTTTTTAGTTTGCAAATTTTCAAAATTTTGTACAGGTCAATTTTTGTGCAATTTGGTGCTAGTCATATTTTATCAATTCTGAACTAATTTCAACAATGAAAACCCTAAACACTTAATTTTATACATCAAGGAACATTTTAACACCATAAAAATAAACTTTTGAAACAATTTTTTAGTTTGCGAATTTCAAAAATTTTGAACTTGTGATTATTCGTGCAATTCGAGCTTGTCATTTTTTGACAATTCTCAACTAATTTCAACAACAAAATTCCTAAAAACTTACTTTTATACATCTAGGAACATGTTTCCACCAATAGAATTAACTTTTTAAACATTTTTATAGTTTGCGAATTTTCAAAATTTTGTACAGATGAATTTCCGTGCAATTTCGAGCTAGTCAGTGTTTGACGATTCTGAATTAATTTCAACAACGGTAACCCTAAACACTCATTGTTGGTCCCGGATATCAGGGTATACTTTGGCAGCGGAAAATACGTAAGTTCGTTTCTTGCACTCTGCTGGTTACACAGCTGACTGGGACCTTGTCAGCTGGTAAGTCAACTGGCAACTGAGTATTCAGCTGACTGGCAACTGGCTGGTCAGCTGATGACTCAGGACTTAGAAAATTTTAGAGTCGAGTTTGCACAGTTATAAACTGGTTTCAGTTATACTCCAGCACTTGGGTGCTGGGTTTTAAATCAGTAAGTAAATGCTGAAAGCAGTAAATAACAAGGATATTTTATAGTGGTTCGATCAACTGATCTACGTCCACTCTCCAGTCGAAGCACTGGAAATTCACTAAAAAGAGTAATCCGGTACAAGATTTCCTACGATCTATTTCCAGCTGGTAGATGCCTCGTCTACCAGTCCACTGGATCAACCGCTCCCGGTCCTTGTCCTTCTTCAACTCTCGTCAGATGGATGGAGTGCGAGCACGTCACTTCAACCTCCTCCTCCGACTGATTGGGTGTTGAGTTCTCCCAAGAACTAGACTCTTGCTGGCGGCAAAACTGCCCGTAATAACTCTGGAGCTGGCTGGCTCAAGAGCTGCTATGTTCTTCCTCGGAATGAGAAAGAACACCAAATGAGATCAATAACTCACAAGCTAGAAGCTTGGAGTCTCGTGTTCAAATGATTGACACACGGAGTAGCTTTAAGAAAAGCCTCGAAAGATTGCTTATTCGCTGATATGAATGCGTTTGAGCTTTCGGTAGGTCAAGAGTATTGAATGCTGTTGGATCTCACGTATTTATAGACGTGAGATTCAGATTCAAATACTAGCCGTTGCACACATCCGGAATGGTCTTCTGACTCCAGATGTACTTCAGACGGCTGCAGGTAGCATTTTCAGGAAAGCGCCATGCCTGCGACCGCTTTATCTGACACAGATCTCTTTGTGTCAGAACGGCACTATTCGTCAGTAGGGAATCAAGAACTGGAGTCTTGAGCTGATTAGACTTTAAGTTAGCCGTCCTTAAAGTCCTTCTTTGTCAGCACATTCCTCAGACGAATCTTCTCTTTGTCTCTATGTCTTCGGGAGAGCGAATCTTCAATTCTGATGATAACCTTCGACTGGCAGATCATGCTGGTGATCTTGTGCTGGCAGTCTCTGCTGGTGACTTGCCTTAGCACAATCAAGGTCTATCAATTCGTCTGATGTTATCTCTTGAATTCTCCCGTGACTGGTGGCTTCACCGCTGGTGAATAGTGTCAACCAGAACACATATTCTGCTGGTAGATCTGTCAGCCTCCTGCTGATGAAATCTTCCCACTGGTGAACAGTAGCCAGTCGATAGCTCAACTCTATGCTGATGAACAGTATCAGCATGAGTCTTGGTCAGTCGCTTGCTGGTGAGGCATCCCTCAACTGGTAAGCACATCTCATGCTGGTGAACAGTAGCCAGCATGAGTCTTGATCAGCTGCGACTTACAACTCAAAATACCTATACAGGACTTTACATTTGAGACTAGAGCTATTCTAGAGACAAACTGACGCTGGTAGGACTTAGGATTTGATCCACCAAAACACCAAGACTAGAATCTAAACAAGTAGCTACTGGGGAAAGGAAACTTAGCCAAATTTCCCAACAATTTCCCCCTTTTTGGTGCGATCAAAGCCTAACCAGCGAGCACTCAGCTGATGAGGAAAGTTACAAAATATTTCAGGGTTTTACAAAATAAACCTATCAGATCTAAACCCATGAAAATACTTCCTCACATCAGCTCTAACTAAAAATCTTCCCCCTCAAACCAGGAGAGATATTGTTCGTTTAAAATATGAAAATTGAGATCAGAGCAAAAAGATTTAAAGTGTGTGATACGAGTGCTGGTGCTGATTACACTGGAAGTGTAAGTTCAGCTGGTAAGTAAATACTCAGACAATTTGTTGGACAATGAGGAATTGTCATCAACTTGTCAGCAGTCATTCCATTAAATATGTAGCGTTACATGTACAGGAAGGATAACTGACTAATCTAGAGATACAAATACTTACAACAAAATGGAGAAGCTAGACTATGGCTGAGAAGATGATCCTGGTGATTGAGTTCTGCTTGTGAGCGACCTCAGGATCTCAGTAAGCGCTGCCATATCTTGTCTGCTCTTCAAGCGCTCCTCAGCAGCAATCCGGCGTTCCTCAGCAGCAATCCGGCGTTCCTCTTCAGCGAGCCGAGCTCTCTCCTCCTCAGCAGCTGCTCGCGCCCTTTCCCCCTCTTGGATCCGCACCAAAAAGGAGGACACCCCAGAGGTGAACGTCTCCATTTGCTGCGCCATTTCAGTACGGTAGGAGGAAAAACGCTGCTCCAGCCGGGCGTCAATGATAGCCAATAGTTGCGCCGGCGGGTGGACTTCGGAAAGAGGCTCTGCTGACAGGGCCATCGAAGTGGGGGGCTCAACAGATGAGGCTTCAGCCATCACTATATCAGCGCCAGATGCCCCATCCACAACTTGCTCTGCAGCGGCTGCTAGTGCTGCTGCTGCTGCTGACGCTGACTCCTCAGCTGATTCCTCCACCAGCACCTCAGCTGATGCTGGTGGGACTTGATCTTCTGCAAAGTTCGCCTCCACCCAGTCAACGGGCTCCAGCTCCACAACATTCGGAGCACCAGCGACTGCAGGGACCAGCCATCTGCTGCGGGAGGGATCCTCCTCCACCACATGATCAATTAGCAACTCAGTGGCTGCCATATCGAACAGACGGGCAAAGTAGAGGAGGAGCGGTGGGAGGGCAATCAGTATTCGGATCCTTCGGAGAGCGTAGACCACCTGAAAGCCCCGGCTGGTGCGGTGGAGCTGGAGAAAGGGCACTCGGACACGCCTTGGCTTCGGGAGTCCTGAGCTGCCAGTCCTTAGGCGATAATCAAGAATCTTCTGCACTCGCCGCCGGACACGCCTAAGGGACAAGGGCTCTGGCTCGTCAGTTAATGTATCCATGAATTCATTCGCCCAGGCCTCTTCATTCCTCCAGTATTCCAGCCCTAGCCTAGCGTACAGAACTGAGCGCTTCTCCACCGTGAGATAACGCTCCACACGGTCAAAGATCCTCCATCGCCGCAGCTCACAGTACAGAGTCGGGTTGACAACCCACAGATACCGGAAGTCATTAAACATGTCGAGATCAACGGCATCCTCGACCTCCACCGTGATATTTTTTGCGTACTCATACAGAGTACGATTGTAGAACTCCATCGGCCTCAGGGGCAGGCACCAGTCCTGGATGCGGGAAGCTAAGACCGACTGGTGGGGGAGCCCGCGGAGGGGAATGATGTTGAGAATGCTGTAGTCAGGCACTTGAGAGGTGTCGAAGGCCTCTTCCCCGCGTAACTCCCACCGATGGGGTCCATTGACCATCTCCTCATATTCATCAGCGTCGACCACGTTGTAATTGAGGACGCTGACGGTTATGTCACGTCGTGGTCGCGAATCAGCACGTCGAGGCTGTACTGGTGAGGATGTCGCTGGTCGTCCAGAAGTTGAGGCTCCTTGGGACTGTTGATGACCGAGCTGAGCCTTCCCTTCCTTTGCAAAATCTGGGAACAGGTTCCTTGGCTCCATCCTCTGGATTGTGGAGTGCTGGACAACTAGTGGCTCCTCTTCTTCAGAATCATCAGAGATAACAATGGGAGCCTTCCCAGCAGTCCTTGCACCAGTCTCCACATCCATCTCTTCTTCCTTCTCTGCCTCCTTCTCTTCCTTCTCCTCCGCCAGTTTTTCCGGGGTGGTCGCCCGCTCATCAACTCCTCCGCTGGCAACCCCTTGCACTGCCAGCGGGCCCTCATCTTCAGCATCAGCACCGCTGGCATCCCCTTGCGCAGCCAGCGGGCTCCCAGCCTCTTCCTCATCCGGCTGGTAGTGCTCGACTATGGACATGATGTCCTCGTCGACTCCCATCACCAGCAGGCGCTGATATATATCTTCTGGTAAAATCTCGCCTGGTGGTGGGGAAGCTGGTGGGCTGGCACTTGGACTTTCATCAGCCTTTCCTTTGCCCTTGCTTGCCAGCCTCAGCTGTTCAGCTAGCTCCTCCTGGCGCCTGGCTTCATGCTCTGCCTTAATCTTGGCAAAGCGCTCGTCACGAGCGGCCAGTTCAGCTTCCAGCTCCTGCTGGGCCTTCAACGCCTTCAGCCTGGCCTTAGCTTGCTTCTTCCTCACTATAGAGGCACTTCTCTCCTTCTTGGCCTTCTTCGTTATCTGCTCACCCAGGGTGAGGATCCTCTTCCTCTTCCTGGTCATAATCTCCAGCTGCTCCTCCTGGGTCTGTCCTAATATGTTCCTTGGAGCTGGACCAAGAACCAGTGCCTGATGTGGCTGCTGATGCTGATGCTTCTTGGGTCTTTTGGGCTTCTTCTGGGATGGCTCGTCAGTAGGGACGATGTGGATGTCCCGGGGATGGATGCCAGTGGCCGCTTCCACTGCATCTCCCAGCTGGGCGAAGAGACGCTCAGTCTCTCGCTGGCGCTTGAGCGCAGCCCTTTCTTCTTCAGTCAGCGGGCGAGCCATAACTGGCAGTTGCTCGCCCTCATCCACCTCATCTTCCTCAGAGACACCCTCAGAAGGGTTCACTGAGGTCTTCCCCTTTAGCCTCCTGGGCTTCTTGTAGTCTGGGCGGGGGAGTTTGGCTTGCTCCTTGGTCGGAGGGATGAAGTCCGAACTGACCAATTGCTCACCCTGGTCCACCCCATCACCCAACTCCATCTCCAGTAGGTGGCTGATACGAAGCCCAAAGGATACGGAATGGGCAAACCTCCCTTCAGTCGGAACGTCGATGTTCCTGCCGACGTGTTCCAGGAGCCGGCCGTAAAGGAATTCGGCCCAGTTCCCTTGAATCCCGTCAGCAAGGGCACTCATCACGGAGAACTTCCGGATGCTCAGCTCTGCGTACGACCCCACTTCGCACTGCAGCATTCGTACGACTATGTCGCACACCATCTGCCAAAACTCGTCCATCTCGGACTTTCTCATTCCAGTCCGGAAGGTGGTCACCTCCGCCTTCTTCCACTGGGTCCAGCGCTTCTGGAACTCGACGGTGTTGTTCTGAAGGTAGGTAGCCACATCCTCGCCTTCGTTCCTTAGCCCGAACCTCTCGGCGAGGTACTCGGGGGAGACGGTGATCAGGTGTCCAAACACCGAAGTGGTGAAGGACCGTCCGCCGTCGGCGATCACCGCCCGTGCGTAGAACTCCGCCACCAGGTGCGGATGGAAAGTCTGGGGCGCCGCCGTCAGATACTGTCGGAGGCCTTCATGATCGATCATCTCGATCAGCTCCTCCCCATGGTTCTTTCTGGCCAGTTTTTCGTTGAGGATCTTCTCCTTTTGAACTTGTGCGGCTCTGACTTGGGCATTTGACAACCGATCACGGGTTGCCGGCTTGTTCAGGGCAACAAGTCGCGCGAACGGATAAGTATAGTCAATATCCTCAATCTTCACAATGCCGGTGTACGTCGGCATGTGCTGCTCGGCAACTGGTAGTCTGGGCTCACCAGACGATGAAGATGTGGAAGGTGGGTTGTCTTCCGGGGGATTATCAGTTGGGGGGCGTGAAGATGAAGCCATAATCTCAGGAAACTTAAGATATTTGAGAGAGAATGAGAGAGATTAGGGCTGGAAAAATGTGAAGGATCGTAAAAGGTTTCTCCGGTGAGGGACCTCGAGTATTTATACTCGAGTCCATGCAAGAATCTACGACCAGGATCAACGCTCAGCACGCGGAGATCTACGGTCATCAGCAGGCCCGATTCCCTGTGTTGACGGGCGTGGTCGTGCTGACGTGCTGCACGACGTGGTGCTGACGTGGTGCGCTGCAGTTGGTGGAAACCAAACGTCGGACTGCGCAGCCACTGTGCACATTAAATGTGGCATTAAATGCCGCATTAAATTCGGAGATCCGCATACGCCATCGGATTCGAACGATCCCGCCATTTCTGCGACAGCTGGCTTGGCTGGGCATCACCAGCATACGCCAGTCGCATACTTCCCCCTAACTGGTTGGCCTCTTCATCAGTTGGCAACTGATACCACATGCTTATAATACATTCTGCTGGCAAACTCATCAGTTAGCAACTGATACCACTTATTGAAGAGCCATTTCTCCACTTGATGATAATTTCTTCAGTTAGCAGCTGATACCACCTTGTAGATATACATCATCAGTTAGCAACTGAGACCACTTGAGAAATCAACCACTTGCTGGTAGCACGTCCTGCTGGCAAACTCATCAGTTAGCAACTGATACCACTTGATGATCAGACTAGCGACCTTAACCAAATTGAGAGCTTGGACTCAATTTTCGCCAGTCGTGGGAATGACCACCAGTTATCTGCTGGCAACTGGAAGTGGATCCATTTCTTCAACACTGCTAGAAGGTGGCAACTGGGACCCAATTTCGCTTCAGCGGAAGATAAAAGCTGGCAAGATGAAATGAGAGCTGGGACTCATTTCCTTGGACAATTGAGGGATAAAGTCCGCCAGTAGATATCATCTGTGGTTGGTAGACACCACTAGTCGAGAAACACCACAACTGAGAACTTGGACTCAGTTGTAATCAGCATACGCCAGAGAATCAAGAACAGAATGAGAGCTTGGACTCATTCTTCCTCATCATTAAGGCTCGCATCAATCTCCATAAGACCGAGTTTGATGCACAACTCCTTGAATCTTGCTTCTGGCAGGGGCTTTGTGAAGATGTCAGCCAGTTGATCTTCAGTACGAATGTAGTCCACGCTGACATCCTTCTTCTCGAAATGATCACGAATGAAGTGATGTCGAATGTCTATGTGCTTGGTCCTGGAGTGATGAACCGGATTCTTCGTGATGCACATAGCACTGTTGTTGTCGCAATAAATAGGAACACAGCCAGTGTCCACTTCATAATCAGCCAGTTGTTGCTTGAGCCAAATAATTTGAGCACAGCAACTGGCAGCGGCAACATACTCAGCCTCAGTGGTAGAAGTAGCTACAGAGTGCTGCTTCTTGCTGAACCAGCTAATCAGCTTGTGTCCGAGAAACTGACACGTACCACTGGTACTCTTGCGGTCAATACGGCATCCAACGAAATCTGAATCTGAATATCCGATAAGCGTAAGCTCATCATTTCTGGGATACCATATTCCAAGAGATTCTGTCCCCTTCAGATATTTCACAATCCGTTTAGCAGCTTCCATGTGTGACTTCTTAGGATTAGCTTGAAATCTGGCACACACTCCGACTGAATAAGAAATGTCGGGTCTGCTGGCAGTGAGATAGAGGAGTGATCCAATAATTCCTCGGTATATAGTAGGATCAACTGATTCCCCTTGCTCATCAAGAAATATCTGGCAGCTGGTACTCATCGGGATCCTTAGAGACTTAGTCTTCTCTGGGCAATATTTCTGAATAAGATCCTTGGTATACTTCCGCTGGCTGATAAAAATACCATCAGCTGATTGCTGGACTTGAAGTCCTAGGAAGTATGTCAGCTTGCCCATCATACTCATCTGGAATGAGGTCTGCATCAGCTTAGAAAACTTCTCACAGAGAGATATGTTCTTGGATCCGAAGATGATGTCATCGACATAGATCTGCACCATCAGCATGTCAGCTCCATCGTTGAGAAGAAAGAGAGTCCGATCGATCTTCCCTTTTCGAAATCCATTGCTGGTGAGGAACTGAGATAGTGTATCATACCAAGCCCTGGGCGCCTGTTTCAATCCATACAGGGCCTTCCTTAGCTTGTACACTTTGGTGCCAATTTCGAATCCAGGAGGTTGCTCTACATATACCTCCTCCTTTAGTTCGCCATTCAAGAATGCGCTCTTCACGTCCATCTGGAACACCGTGAAGCCGTGATACGCTGCATAAGCCAAAAATAGCCGTATCGCCTCCATTCTTGCAACTGGTGCAAAGGTCTCATCAAAATCGATGCCTTCACACTGTCTATAGCCCTTGGCGACTAAACGAGCCTTGTTCCGGACCACAATGCCATCTTCATCTCGCTTGTTCTTGAAAACCCACTTGGTGCCGATCACTGACTAGTGTGATGGTCTCTCTACCAAGTCCCAAACATTGTTGCGAGTGAACTCCGCAAGCTCTTCATGCATGGCATTGATCCAATCTGCAGATTCAAGCGCATCTTTGATGGATGTAGGTTCCATCTGAGATATAAAGCAACTCAATAGCGCACTGCCGTGCCTGGTCTGGACAGAACCTTCCAGATCACCGAGAATAGCATCAGATGGGTGATCCCTCAGCCATTTGGGAGGACCAGCGACCGCTGGTGCCGGCTGGGAAACAGGTTCATCTGTCCTGACGACTGGTGTTTCCAAATTTTCACCAGTCGGGGCTGGAACAGCAACTGGCGGTTGACCTTCAGTTGGAACTTCACCAGTTGGGATTTCTTCAGCTTCACTCTCTGACTGATTTCCAGCGCCTTCGCCAGTATCAGCTGGCTCCTCTCTTCCAGCTGGCTCCGCGTCTTCTGGCTCAAGGACTCCAGTCAGAATTCCCCCTTGATTAATGCATGATCCACTCAGGGAGATTGAGTGTAAGGTCTCAGCAAGGTCATTTGCATCACCGACCCTCTCAGGTTGCTGATGGGCACCTGAGGTAACTGGTTGTGAAGATGATCCATTCATCGGTCTAGTCGAACCAGTTGGTTGAGCATTGGAAGAATTCCTGCCCAACTGGTCATTGACATCATTGACCTCAGGAACATCTTCAGCCAGTTGGCGTAAGGTCCTGCGCACTAAAGTAGCTTCATCAAAAACAACATTGCATGTTATTTCCACAAGCTGGGTCGTCTTGTTAAATACTCTATAGCCCTTGTGAGAGGGGTGTCCATATCCGACAAACACACCCTCATCAGCTTTAGGTGAGAAAGCATTTAAGTTCGACTTCCCATTATTATGGATATAACATGGAGAACCGAATGCACGAAGATGAGCTAAAGTAGGCTTACGACCGAAGTACACTTCGTAGGGAGTTTTCTGAAGTCTGTCATTGATCCCGCTCCTATTCTGAGTATAGCAAGCAGTCACCAACGCCTCTCCCCAGAAACTCTGACCCAAACCAGACTCAGCCAGCATGGATCGGACTGCTTCCTTCAGCGTCCTGTTCCTACGTTCTGCCAGTCCATTTTGCTGTGGTTGCCTTGGTGTAGATCTCTCATGTTTGATCCCGGCCTCCGCGCAAAAATCCATCAGCGGACCGTTGCAGAATTCAGTCCCATTGTCCGAACGAATTCGCTTCACGACAGCTTCTCTCTGCTTCTGAGCTTGGATGATCAACTCTGGAAGAATCACCTTCACCTCATCCTTTGTTCTGAGAAGCTTCACCCATGTATAGCGCGAGTAGTCATCGACTACCACCAGCGAATATCGTCTTCCTCCAATGGTTTGCGGCGTTACTGGTCCAAACAGGTCCATATGTAACAGCTCGAGTACCTGACTGGTACTAGGGTGAACTGGCGACTGGCTCTTGAAGGATTTCTTGGTCTGTTTGCCTTGCTGGCAGGCCTTGCAAATCCCTTCCTTCTTGAACCCGCCCTTGGGAAGACCATCTACAAGATCATGCTTGGTTAGATAATTAATAGTTTTGAAATTCAAATGACTTAACCTTTTGTGCCACAGCCAGTTGGTCTCCATGGAACTGGTGGCAACAAAGCATGTATCAGTCTTCCCGCTTTGCCAGTCAACGACATACAACCCTCCTTTGCGGACACCTTTCAGCTTGGTCTCGCCAGATTCTTCATTCTTGATCTGGCACTCGGATTTGTCAAACACAATGGTGTAACCATTGTCGCACAGCTGGCTGATGCTCAGGAGGTTGTGCTTCAGGTTGGTAACAAGGGACACGTTGACAATACGCACATCATCCTTCTCTATGCATCCCTTGCTGATAACTCTGCCCTTGGAGTTATCACCAAAAATAACTGGAGGTCCTCTGACCTTGGTGAGCTCCGAAAACAAGAACTCCTCACCAGTCATATGAGCGGAGCAACCACTGTCAGTGATCCACTCGCTCGACCTCTGAAGCTGATACGCATGATCCTGTTCCTGCAAGAAAAATGAAATCATTTAGGTCCCCGATCATCAGCGGGTCCTGCAGGGTTAGATCTTTGGAACATTCCTTTCGGAATCCAGATTTGAGTAATCTTCAGCTCAGTGTTACCCTTGCTGACATCACTCATGGCCTTTCCCTTCCTCTTAAAATAATGCATGGAATTGTTTTTGGAAGGTGTGGCTGTGTGTGCAGTTCCTCTAGAAGTATTCTTCTTCTGAGGAGATCGGAAATTTCTTTCCGACCGCTTGTGCTGCCTTGGTGGTCTTTGGAACTGTGGACCACGGTGGTTAGCCTTCCTAGCCCTTGATGAAAACATTTGATTGGGCTCAGGCCTCCGATAGGTATTCCTCCTATCGGGAATTGTCCTTCTCTCAGTATTCTGCTGAGAGTGGGACCCCTTGTAAGTATGCTGGCAACTGGCATACTTATAAGGTTGTGTGTGGAACCTCTGGACAGCTGGTGCTGGCTGTCGGGTTCCACTGGCTGCTGGTGCTGACTTCCTTGCCTTGGAATATTTTGGCTTAGTCAGCTTCTTAGGGTGTGCTGGCGTCCTGTCAGCAGAGGAATTTGCCAGTCGAGGTTGTTGTCGTGATGACTCACCTCTATATCTGGGCTGATGATTCCTTTGCTGATCAGCCATACGAGGTATGCTGGCAGCACCAGCTGGTGCTGACTCATTTACCATTCTGCCCTTACCCTTACCAGCATTGGGTTGGTTTATGTTCGAATCATTTGTAAATCCCAACCCGGATTTATCATAAGGTTTTCTCCAATGACTTAGAGCTGCCTCTAAATCCTTAGAGCCCTTGTTTAGAAAATTGATTTTATTTTCTTGCTCCAGAACGAGACTGTGAAGGTTATCTCGCTCAGTTTTTGTACTTTGAAAATCTTGGAGCAAGTCGAAATGAGCCTTTTTCAAAGTTTCTAGCTCTTCGCTGAGTGACCTAGATTTTTCAATCTCACTGGTCAAAATGGAAACTTGATTTTTCAGCGAAGTGTTTTCGCCAGCTAAAACATTTTTCATTTCATAAAATTTTAAAAACTCATGCTGAAGAACATCTAAAGTGACATCTTCTGAGTCGGAGCAATGCGACTCAGAATCGTCTATGATTTGAACAGGCATGATATGCAATTGAGGATCTGATTGTACCTCATCATCAGCAGTCAATGCCAGATGTTCTTCCTTGTCAGCATCTTCTTCAGCTGACACTTCTCCTAGAGCAGCCATGAATGCCAGAAGAGCTTCTTCTTCAGACTCTCCATCTGACTCGTATTCCCCATCATCATGGTCGGGGATATCAGGAACTTCAGTCCTTGTCAGCATGGCTTTGGCAACTGCCTTGGAGGCACGCTCTTCAAAGAGCTTCTTCAGCCGTTCCCTCTCAGTTTTGTCCACCTGCGGACATTCAAATTTTAAATGGTCAGGGGATTGGCATTGATAGCAAGCACGAGGAGCTCTTTTGACAAATTTCCCGTCAGTTGAGCTTGAAGAGACTCCCTGCTTTGACTTAGCCTTTTCCAGTAGGACGGCCAGTCGTTTCATTTGCTGCTCAAGTTCAGCGATAGAGCTCTCGCCACTTTTGGAGTAAGATCCTGACGTGGATGGGATCTCCTTTGGCTGGTTGGTCTGCCCAGCAGGCCTGTCAGCATGGAAGGGCTTCTTGGGCATCCGCTTGAAGTCCTTCTTGACGAAGTAAGCTTCGTCCTGAGCCTTAACGCTGGGGGATCCAACATTCCTGATAGCCTCGTTTTTATTCACCATCTGGATATCCCATTCATGTGCCTGCAACTGAGCAAACACTTCTTTAGGAATTAGTTTGGATAAATCTTTCTCCTTTAGTGCGGTGGTTTTCACAAACCAATCCTCCTTCGGCATCTTGGACAGGATCTTCGAGTTAAGATCAGCATTTTCGTACTCCCTGCCCAGAGACTTCAGCTCGCTGACAATGGCGTTGAATCTCGCCTCCATCTCCTTGATGGTTTCTCCAGTCAGCATCTGGAAGGACTCATATTTATCCACCGCAACCTGCAATTTGTTGCGTTTCATTTGGTCAGTTTCTTGACATAAACTATCAAGAAAATCCCATACTCCCTTAGCAGTATCAAACTGCAGTGCGTCCTCCATCAGCGATTCTGGAAGGCACGCAAGGATCAGCTCATGTGCAATGGAATCCAGCTGATTCCGCTTTCTGTCCTCAGCATTCCATTCATCTTGGGGCTTTGGGACCACCGCAGCTGGACGATCTCCCAACTGATGCTGAATCTTGGTGATCTCTATTGGCCCTGTCTCCAGTACATCTTTCATGTCTGGATGGATGCTCTTCAGGGAGATAAGCGTCCTCTTTCGCCATGTAGAGTGCTTCTCCGTCTTGTAGTCCATTAGCTTTGGGATATTCATCTTGAAGTACCTGAGCTAGACAAACAGACAAACAAACAGGAGTGCAAGGAAACGTGGATCACGGTCCTAAGCGACACAGAAACGAACGGTCTGTAAGAACCTGGCTCTGATACCACTTGTTGGTCCCGGATATCAGGGTATACTTTGGCAGCGGAAAATACGTAAGTTCGTTTCTTGCACTCTGCTGGTTACACAGCTGACTGGGACCTTGTTTACATTTATACATCTAGAAACATATTTCACTATAAAAATAATCTTTTGAAACAAGTTTTCAATTTGCGAAATTTCAAAATTTTGTAATGGTGAATTTTTGTGCTCTTTCGAACATGTCATTTTTTACAATTTTAAAGAAATTACAACAATGAAAACCCTAAACAATTACTTTTATAGATCTAGAAACATGTTTCAATCATAAAAATAAAATTTTGAAATAATTTTTCAATTTGCGAATTTTCAAAATTTTGTACTCGTGAATTTTTGTGCACTTTCGAGCAGGTCATTTTTATCAATTCTGAATAAATTACAACTACAGAAACACTAAACACTTACTTTTATAAATCTAGAAACAAGTTTCAACCATAAAAATCAAGTTTTCAAATAGTTTTTCAATTTGCGAATTTTCAAAATTTTGTACCGGTAAATTTTTGTGCACTTTCGAGCAAGTCATTTTTTACAATTCTGAACAAATTACAACTGCGGAAATCCTAGACACTTACTTTTATACTTCTCAAAACATGTTTCAACCATAAAAATCAACTTTTGAAATAGTTTTTTAATTTTTGAATTTTCAAAATTTTCTACCGGTGAATTTTTGTGCACTTTCGAGTCGGTCATTTTTTACAAATCTGAACAAATTACAACAATGAAAACCCTAAACAATTTCTTTTATTCATCTAGAAACATGTTTCAACCATAAAAATCTACATTTGAAACAGTTTTTCAATTTGCATATTTTCCAAATTTTGGACCGATGAATTTTTGTGCACTTTCGAGCAGGTCATTTTTGACAATTATGAACAAATTACAACAACAGAAACCCTATACACTTACTTTTATACATCTAGAAATGTGTTTAAACTATAAGAATCAATTTTTGAAACAATTTTTCAATTTGCCAATTTTCAAAATTTTGAACCGGTGAATTTTTGTGCAGTTTCGAGCAATTCATTTTTTACAATTCAGAACAAATTACAACTACGAAAATCCTAAACACTTACTTTTATACATCTAGAAACATGTTTTAATCATAAAAATAAAATTTTGAAACAGTTTTTCAATTTGGAAATTTTTAAAATTTTGTACCGGTGAATTTTTTTGCACATTCGAACAAGTCTTTTTTTTACAATTGTGAAGAAATTACAACTATCGAAACCCTAAACACTTACTTTTATGCATCTAGAAACATATTTCAACTATAAGAATAATCTTTTCAAACAATTTTTCAATTTGCGAATTTTCAAAATTTTTTACAGGTGAATTTTTGTGCACTTTCGAGGAGGTCATTTTTTACAATTTTAAAGAAATCACAACAATGAAAATCGTAAACAATTACTTTTATAGATCTAGAAACATATTTCAATCATAAAAATCAAATTTTGAAATAATTTTTTAATTTGCGAATTTTCCATATTTTGTACTCGTGAATTTTTGTGCACCTTCGAGCAGGTCATTTTTTACAATTCTGAACAAATTACTACTATGGAAATCCAAAACACTTACTTTTATACATCTAGAAACATGTTTCAACCATGAAATTCAACTTTTGAAATAGTTTTTCAATTTTTGAATTTTCAAAATTTTCTACCGGTGAATTTTTGTGCACTTTCGAGTCGATCATTTTTAACAAATCTGAACAAATTACAACAAAGAAAACACTAAACAATTACTTTTATTCATCTGGAAACTTGTTTCAACCATAAATATCAACTTTTAAATAGTTTTTTCATTTGCAAATTTTCAAAATTTTGTACTGGTGAATTTTTGTGCACTTTCGAGCAGGTGATTTTTGACAATTCTGAACAAATTACAACAAAAACCCTAAATACTTACTTTTATACATCTAGAAATGTGTTTAAACCATAAGAATCAATTTTTGAAACAGTTTTTCAATTTACAAATTTCCAAAATTTTGTACTGGTGAATTTTTGTGCACTTTCGAGTAGTTCATTTTTTTACAATTATGAACAAATTACAACTACAGAATTTTAGTGCACTTTCGAGCAAGTCATTTTTTACAATTCATAACAAATGACAACAACAAAAACCCTAAACAATTACTTTTATACATATATAAACATGTTTCAACCAATAAAATCAACTTTTTAATCAGTTTTTCAATTTGCGAATTTTGAAAATTTTGTACCGGTGAATTTTTGTGCACTCTCGAGGAGGTCATTTTTGACAATTCTGAACAAATTAAAACAAAGGAAACCCTAAACACATACTTTCATACATCTAGAAACATGTTTTAACCCTGAAAATCAACTTTTTCAATAGTTTTTCAATTTGTGAATTTACAAAATTTTGTACCAGTGAATTTTTGTTCACTTTGGAGCAGGTCATTTTTGACATTTCTGAAAAAATTACAACTATGGAAACCAGAAACACTTACTTTTATACATCTGGAAACATATTTCAACCATAAAAGTCATATTTTGAAACACTTTTTCAATTTGCAAATTTTCAAAATTTTGAAACGGTGAATTTTTGTGCACTTTCGAGTAGGTCATTTTTTACAATTCTGAACAAATTACAACTACAGAAATCTTAAACACTTACTTTTATACATCTAGAAACATGTTTCAACCATAAAAATAAACTTTTGTAAAAGTGTTTCAATTTTCAAATTTTCAAAATTATATACCAGTGAATTTTTGTGCACTTTCGAGTAAGTCATTTTTGACAATTCTTAACAAATTACAACAACAGAAACCCTAAACACTTACTTTTATACATCTAGAAACATGTTTCAACCATAAAAATCTACTTTTGAAATATTTTTTCAATTTTCGAATTTTCAAAATTTTGTACCGGTGAATTTTTATGCACTTTCGAGAAGATCATTTTGTACAATTGTGAAGAAATTACAAATTTTGTACGCGTGAATTTTTGTGCACTATCGAGCAGGTCATTTTTTACAATTCTGAACGAATTACAACTACGGAAACACTAAACAATTACATTTATACATCTAGAAATAAGTTTCAACCTTAAAAATCATGTTTTGAAACAGTTTTTCAATTTGCAAATTTTCAAAATTTTGTACTGGTGAATTTTTGTGCACTTTCGAGCAAGTCATTTTTGACAATTCTGAACAAATTACAACAACGGGAAGCCCTAAACACTTAATTTTATACATCTTGAAACATGTTTCAACCATGAAAATCAACTTTTGAAACAATTTTATAATTTTTGAATTTTCAAAATCTTGTACCGCTTAATTTTTGTAAACTTTCGAGTAGGTCATTATTAACAATTCTGAACAGATTACAACTATGGAAACCCTAAACACATACTTTTATACATCTAGAAACATATTTCAACCATAAAAATCATCTTTTGAAACTGTTTTTTCAATTTGTGAATTTTCAAAATTTTGTACCTGTGAATTTTTGTGCACTTTCGAGCAGGTCATTTTTGACTATTCTAAACAAATTACAACTATGGAAACCCTAAACACTTACTTTTATACATCTAGAAACATATTTCAATTATAAAAATAATCTTTTGAAACAGTTTTACAATTCACAAATTTCCAAAATTTTGTATCGGTGAATTTTTAGCACTTTCGAGCATGTCATTTTTGACTATTCTGATCAAATTACAACTATGGAAACCGTAAATAGTTACTTTTATACATCTAGAAACATATTTCAACCATAAAAGTCATATTTTGAAACACTTTTTCAATTTGCAAATTTTCAAAATTTTGAAACGGTGAATTTTTGTGCACTTTCGAGTAGGTCATTTTTTACAATTCTGAACAAATTACAACTACAGAAATCTTAAACACTTACTTTTATACATCTAGAAACATGTTTCAACCATAAAAATAAACTTTTGAAAAAGTTTTTCAATTTTCAAATTTTCGAAATTATATACCAGTGAATTTTGTGCACTTTCGAGTAAGTCATTTTTGACAATTCTTAACAAATTACAACAACAGAAACCCTAAACACTTACTTTTATACATCTAGAAACATGTTTCAACCATAAAAATCTACTTTTGAAATATTTTTTCAATTTTCGAATTTTCAAAATTTTGTACCGGTGAATTTTTATGCACTTTCGAGCAGATCATTTTTGACAATTGTGAAGAAATTACAACAATGAAAACCCTAAACAATTACTTTTATACATCTAGAAACAAGTTTCAACCATAAAAATATTCTTTAGAAACAGTTATTCAATTTGTGAATTTTCAAAATTTTGTATCGGTGAATTTTTGTGCACTTTCGAGCAGGTCATTTTTTATAATTCTGAACAAATTACAACTACGGAAATCCTCAACACTTACTTTTATACATCTAGAAACATGTTTCAACCATAAAAATCAACTTTGGAAACAAGTTTTCAATTTGCGAATTTTCAAAATTTTGTACTGGTGAATTTTTGTGCTCTTTCGAGCAGGTTTTTTTTTTTACAATTTTAAAGAAATTTCAACAACGAAAACCCTAAACTATTACATTTATAGATCTAGAAACATGTTTCAACCATAAAAATCAAATTTTGAAATAATTTTTCAATTTGCGAATTTTCAAAATTTTGTACTGGTGAATTTTTGTGCACTTTCGAGCAGGTAATTTTTGACAATTCTGAACAAATTACAACAACGAAAACCCTAAACATTTACTTTTAAACATCTAAAAACATGTTTCAACCCTGAAAATTGACTATTGAAATTATTTTTCAATTTTTGAATTTTAAAAATTTTGTACGCGTGAATTTTTGTGCACTATCGAGCAGGTCATTTTTTACAATTCTGAACGAATTACAACTACGGAAACACTAAACAATTACATTTATACATCTAGAAATAAGTTTCAACCATAAAAATCATGTTTTGAAACAGTTTTTCAATTTGCAAATTTTCAAAATTTTGTACCGGTGAATTTTTGTGCACTTTCGAGCAAGTCATTTTTGACAATTCTGAACAAATTACAACAACGGGAAGCCCTAAACACATAATTTTATACATCTTGAAACATGTTTCAACCATGAAAATCAATTTTTGAAACAATTTTATAATTTTTGAATTTTCAAAATTTTGTACCGCTTAATTTTGGTAAACTTTCGAGTAGGTCATTATTTACAATTCTGAACAGATAACAACTATGGAAACCCTAAACACATACTTTTATACATCTAGAAACATATTTCAAACATAAAAATCATCTTTTGAAACTGTTTTTTCAATTTGTGAATTTTCAAAATTTTGTACCAGTGAATTTTTGTGCACTTTCGAGCAGGTCATTTTTGACTATTCTAAACAAATTACAACTATGGAAACCCTAAACACTTACTTTTATACATCTAGAAACATATTTCAATTATAAAAATAATCTTTTGAAACTGTTTTACAATTCACAAATTTCCAAAATTTTGTATCGGTGAATTTTTTAGCACTTTCGAGCATGTCATTTTTGACAATTCTGATCAAATTACAACTATGGAAACCGTAAATAGTTACTTTTATACATCTAGAAACATATTTCAACCATAAAAATCATATTTTGAAACTCTTTTTCAATTTGCGAATTTTCTAAATTTTGTAACAGTGAATTTTTGTGCACTTTCGAGCAGGTCATTTTTTACAATTCTGAACAAATTACAACTACTGAAATCTTAAACACTTACTTTTATTCATCTAGAAACATGTTTCAACCAAAAAATAAACTTTTGAAATAGTTTTTCAATTTTCAAATTTTCAAAATTTTGTACCGGTGAATTTTTGTTCACTTTCGATTAGGTCATTTTTGACAATTCTGAACAAATAACAACAACAGAAACCCAAAACACTTACTTTTATACATCTAGAAACATGTTTCAACCATAAAAATCTAATTTTAAAATAGTTGTTCAATTTTTGAATTTTCAAAATTTTGTATCGGTGAATTTTTGTGCACTTTCGAGCAGGTCATTTTTGACAATTGTGAAGAAATAACAACAATGAAAACCATAAAAAATAACTTTTATAGATCTAGAAACATGTTTCAATCATAAAAATCAAATTTTGAAATAATTTTTTAATTTGCGAAATTTCAAAATATTGTACTTGTAAATTTTTTTTGCACTTCGAGCAGGTCATTTTTTACAATTCTGAACTAATTACAACTACGAAAAAACTAAACACTTACTTTTATACATCTAAAAACAAGTTTCAGCCATAAAAATCAAGTTTTGAAACAATTTTTCAATTTGCGAATTTTCAAAATTTTGTACCAGTGAATTTTTGTGCACTTTCGAGCAGGTCATTTTTTACAATTCTGAACAAATTACAATTACGGAAATCATAAACACTTATTTTTATACATATAGATACATGTTTCAAACACAAAAATCATCTTTTGAAATAGTTTTTCAATTTTCGAATTTTCAAAATTTTCTACCGGTGAATTTTTGTACACATTCGAGTCGGTCATTTTTTACAATTCTGAACAAATTACAACAACGAAAACCCTAAACAATTACTTTTATTCAACTAGAAACTTGTTTCAACCATAAAAATCAACTTTTGAAACAGTTTTTCAATTTGCGAATTTTAAAAAATTTGTACCGGTGAATTTTTGTGTACTTTCGAGCAGGTAATTTTTGACAAGTCTGAACAAATTACTACAACAGATACCCTAAACACTTTCTTTTAAACATCTATAAATGTGTTTAAACCATAAAAATAAATTTTTGAAACAGTTTTTCAATTTACGAATTTTCAAATTTTTGTACTGGTGAATTTTAGTGTACTTTCGAGCTGGTCATTTTTAACAATTCTGAACAAAATACAACAACTAAAACCCTAAAAACTTACTTTTATACATCTAGAAACTTGTTTCAACCCTGAAAATAAACTTTTGAAATAGTTTTTCAATTTTTAAATTTTCAAAATTTTGTACCGGTGAATTTTTGTGCACTTTCGAGAAGGTCATTTTTTACAATTCTGAACAAATTACAACTATGGAAACTCTAAACACTTTGATTTATACATCTAGAAACATATTTCAACCATAAAAATCATCTTTTGAAATAGTTTTTCAATTTGCGAATTTTTAAAATTTCTAACCGGTAAATTTTTGTGCACTTTCGTGCATGTCATTTTTGACAATTCGGAACAAATTACAACTATGGAAACCCTAAACACTTACTTTTATACATCTAGAAACATATTTCAGCCATAAAAATCATATTTTGAAATGGTTTTTGAATTTGCGAATTTTCAAAGTTTTGTAAAGGTGAATTTTTGTGCTTTTTCGAGCAGATCATTTTTTACAATTTTGAACTAATTACAACTACAGAAATCTGAAACACTTACTTTTATACATCTGAAAACATGTTTCAACAATAAGAATCAACTTTTGAAATAGTTTTTCAATTTTTTAATTTTCAAAATTTTGTTCCGGTGAATTTTTGTGCACTTTCGAGCAGGTCATTTTTGACAATTCTGAACAAATTACAACAATAGAAACCCTAAGAACTTAGTTTTATACATCTAGAAACATGTTTCAACAATAAAAATCTACTTTTGAAACAATTTTTCAATTTTTTAATTTTCAAAATTTTGTACCGTGAATATTTATGCACTTTCGAGCAGATCATTTTTGACAATTGTGAAGAAATTACAACAATGAAAACCATAAAAAATTACTTTTATACATCTAGAAACAGGTTTCAACCATAAAAATCAACTTTTGAAATAATTTTTCAATTTTCGAATCGTAAAAATTTTGTAACGGTGAATTTTTGTGTTCCTTCGAGCAAGTCATTTTTGAAAATTGTGAAGAAATGACAACAACGAAAACCCTAAACAATTACTTTTTTACATCTAGAAACATGTTTCAACCATAAAAATCAACTTTTGATAAAAAATTCAATTTGCAAATTTTCAAAATTTTGTAACGGTGAATTTTTGTGCACTTTCGCGCAGGTCATTTTTGACAATTCTGAACAAATTACAACAACGGAAACCCTAAATACTTAATTTTATACATCTAGAAACATGTTTCAACCCTAAAAATCAACTTTTGAAATAGTTTTTCAATTTTTGAATTTTCAAAATTTTGTACCAGTGAATATTTGTGCACTTTCGAGCAGGTCATTTTTGACAATTCTAAACAAATTACAACTATGGAAACCCTAAACACTTTCTTTTATACATCTAGAAATATATTTCAACCATAAAAATCAACTTTTGAAACTGTTTTTCAATTTGCAAATTTTCAAAATTTTGTACTGATGAATTTTTTGTGCACATTCGAGCAGGTCATTTTTTACAATTGTGAAGAAATTAAAACGAAAACCCTAAACAATTACTATTATACTTCTAGAAACATGTTTCAACCATAAAAATCAACTTTTGATACAGTTTATCAATTTTTGAATTGTAAAAATTTTGTACCGGTGAATTTTTCTGTGGACTTTCGAGCAAGTCATTTTTGACAATTGTGAAAAAATGACAACAATGAAAACCATAAACAATTACTTTTATACATCTAGAAACATGTTTCAACCATAAAAATCAACTTTTAAAATAGTTTTTCAATTTGCAAATTTTCAAAATTTTGTACCGAAAAATTTTTGTGCACATTCGAGCAGGTCATTTTTGACAATTGTGAAGAAATTAAAACGAAAACCCTAAACAATTACTTTTATACATCTAGAAACATGTTTCAACCATAAAAACAAGCTTTGAAATAGTTTTTCAAATTGCAAATTTTTAAAATTTTGTACCGGTTAATCTTTGTGCACTTTCGAGAAGGTCATTTTTAACAATTCTGAAAAAATTACAACAACGAAAACCCTAAACACTTACTTTTATACATCTAGAAACATGTTTCAACCTTGAAAATCAACTTTTGAAATAGTTTTTCAATTTTTGAATTTTCAAAATTTTGTACCGGTGAATTTTTGTGCACTTTCGAGCAGGTCATTTTTTACAATTCTAAACAAATTACAACTATGGAAACCCTAAAGACTTTCTTTTATACATCTAGAAACATATTTCAACCATAAAAATCATCTTTTGAAACAGTTTTTCAATTTGCGAATTTTAAAAATTTCTTACCGGTAAATTTTTTTGCACTTTCGAGCAGGTCATTTTTGACAATTCTGAACATATTACAACTATGGAAACCCTAAACACTTACTTTTATACATCTAGAAATATATTTCAACCATAAAAATCATATTTTTAAAGAGTTTTTGAATTTGCAAATTTTAAAAATTTTGTAACGTTGAATTTTTGTGCACTTTCGAGCAGGTTATTTTTTACAATTCTGAACTAATTACAACTACAGAAATCCTAAACACTTAATTTTATACATCTAGAAATATGTTTCAACCATAAAAATAAACTTTTGAAACAAGTTTCCAATTTACGAATTTTCAAAATTTTGTACCGGATAATTTTTGTATACTTTCGAGTAGGTCATTTTTGACAATTTTGAACAAATTACAACGATGGAAACCCTAAAAACTTACTTTTATACATCTAGAAACATATTTCAACCATTAAAATCATATTTTGAAACAATTTTTCAATTTGCGAATTTTCAAAATTTTGTACCGGTGAATTTTTGTGCTCTTTCGAGCAAGTCATTTTTTACAATTTTAAAGAAATTACAAAAACAGAAACCCTATAAACTTAGTTTTATACATGTAGAAACATGTTTCAACCTTAAAAATCTACTTTTGAAACTGTTTTTCAATTTGCAAATTTTCAAAATTTTGTACCGATGAATTTTTGTGTACATTCGAGCAGGTCATTTTTGACAATTGTGAAGAAATTAAAATGAAAACCCTAAACAATTACTTTTATACTTCTAGAAAGATGTTTCAACCATGAAAATCAACTTTTGAAACAGTTTTTCAATTTTTGAAAAGTAAAAATTTTTTACCGTTGAATTTCTTTGTGTACTTTTGAGCAAGTCATTTTTGACAATTTTGAAGATATGACAACAACAAAAACCCTAAAAAATTACTTTTATACATCTAGAAACATGTTTCAACAATAAAAATCAACTTTTGAAACAGTTTTTCAATTTGCGAATTTTCAAAATTTTGTACCGGTGAATTTTTGTTCACTTTGGAGCAGGTCATTTTTTACAATTGTGAAGAAATTACAACAATGAAAACCATTAAAAATTACTTTTATACATCTAGAAACAAGTTTCAACCATAAAAATCAACTTTTGAAACTGTTTTTCAATTTGCGATTTATAAAAATTATGTATTGATGAATTTTTGTGTACATTCGAGCAGGTCATTTTTGACAATTGTGAAGAAATTAAAATGAAAACCCTAAATAATTACTTTTATACTTCTAGAAAGATGTTTCAACCATGAAAATCAACTTTTGAAACAGTTTTTCAATTTTCGAATCGTAAAAATTTTATACCGGTGAATTTTTCTTTGTACTTTCGAGCAAGTCATTTTTGATAATTGTGAAGAAATGAAAACAACAAAAAACCTAAACAATTACTTTTATACATCTAGAAACATGTTTCAACCATAAAAATGAACTTTTGAAACAGTTTTACAATTTGCGAATTTTCAAAATTTTGTACCGGTGAATTTTTGTGCACTTTCGAGCAGGTCATTTTTTACAATTGTGAAGAAATTAAAACTAAAACCCTAAAAAATTACTTTTATACTTCTAGAAACATGTTACAACCATAAAAATCAACTTTTGAAAAAGTTTTTCAATTTTTGAATCGTAAAAATGTTGTACCGGTGAATTTTTGTGTACTTTCGAGCAAGTCAATTCTGACAATTGTGAAGAAATGACAACAACGAAAACCCTAAACAATTACTTTTTTATATCTAGAAACATGTTTCAACCATAAAATAATCTTTTGAAACTGTTTTTCAATTTGCGAATTTTCAAAATTTTGTACTGGTGAATTTTTGTGCACTTTCGAGCAGGTCATTTTTTACAATTATGAACAAATTACAACTATGGAAACCCTAAACACATACTTTTATACATCTAGAAATATATTTCAACTATAAAAATAATCTTTTGAAAATGTTTTACAATTTGCAAATTTCCAAAATTTTGTATCGGTGAATTTTTGTGCACTTTCGAGCAAGTCATTTTTTGACAATTCTGATCAAATTACAACTATGGAAACCCTAAACACTTTCTTTTATACATCTAGAAACATATTTTAACTTTAAAAATCATCTTTTGAAATAGTTTTCCAATTTGCGAATTTTAAAAATTTCTTACCGGTAAATTTTTGTGCACTTTCGAGCAGGTCATTTTTGACAATTCTGAACAAATTACAAGTATGGAAACCCTATACACTTACTTTTATACATCTAAAAACATATTTCAACCATAAAAATCATATTTTGAAACACTTTTTCAATTTGCAAATTTTCAAAATTTTGTACCTGCTAATTTTTGTGCTTTTTCGAGCAGGTCATTTTTTACAATTTTAAAGAAATTACAACAACAGAAAACCTAAAAACTTAGTTTTATACATCTAGAAACATGTTTCAACTATAACAATCAAATTTTGAAACAATTTTTCAATTTTCAAATTCTCAAAATTTTGTACCAGTGAATTTTTATGCTCTTTCGAGCTGGTCATTTTTTACAATTGTGAAGAAATTACAACAATGAAAACCATACAAAATTACTTTTATACA
>JAPKLW010002223.1:61983-84829 GCA_026898455.1 Plectranthus barbatus
TTTTTGTGTACTTTAGAGCAAGTCATTTTTGACAATTGTGAAGAAATTACAACAATGAAAACCTTTAAAAATTTCTTTTATAAATCTAGAAACATGTTTCAACCATAAAAATCGACTTTTTAAATTGTTTTTCAATTTGCGAATTTTCAAAATTTTGTACCGATGAATTTTTGTGCACATTCGAGTAGGTCATTTTTTACGACTGTGTAGAAATTAAAACAAAAACCCTAAACAATTACTTTTATACTTCTAGAAACATGTTTCAACCATAAAAATCAACTTTTGAAATAGTTTTTCAATTTTTGAATCGTAAAAATTTTGTACCGTTGAATTTTTTTGTACTTTCAAGCAAGTCATTTTTGACAATTGTGAAGAAATGACAACAACGAAAACCCTAAACAATTACTTTTATACATAGACAAACATGTTTCAATCATAAAAATCAACTTTTGAAATAGTTTTTCAATATGCGAATTTTCAAAATTTTGTACCGGTGAATTTTTGTGCACTTTCAAGTAGGTCATTCTTTATATTTCTGAACAAATTACAACTACAGAAATCCTAAACACTTACCTTTATACATCAAGAAACATGTTTCAACCGTAAAAAAGAACTTTTGAAACTAGTTTTCAATTTGCGAATTTTCAAAATTTTGTACTGGTTAATTTTTGTAAACTTTCGAGTAGGTCATTTTTGACAATTCTGAATAAATTACAACTATGTAAACCCTAAACACCTACGTTTATACATCTAGAAATATATTATAACCATAAATATTATCTTTTGAAATAGTTTTTCAATTTGCGAATTTTCTAAATTTTGTACCGATGAATTTTTGTGCACTTTCGAGCAGGTCATTTTTGACATTTCTGAACAAATTACAACTATGGAAACACTAAACACTTACTTTTATACATCTAGAAACATATTTCAACTATAAAAATAATCTTTTGAAACAGTTTTACAATTTGCGAATTTCCAAAATTCTGTATCGATGAAATTTTGTGCACTTTTGAGCATATCATTTTTGACAATTCTGAACAAATTACAACAATGGAAACCCTAAACACTTACTTTTATACATCTTGAAATATATTTCAACTATAAAAATAATCTTTTGAAAAAAGTTTTCAATTTGCGAATTTTCAAAATTTTCTTGCGGTGAATTTTTTGCACTTTCGAGCAAGTCATTTTTGACAATTGTGAAGAAATGACAACAACAAAAACCCTAAACAATTACTTTTATACATATATAAACATGTTTCAACCATAAAACTCAACTTTATAAATAGTTTTTCAATTTGCGAATTTTCAAAATTTTGTACCAGTGAATTTTTGTGCACTTTCGAGCATGTAATTTTCAAAATTTTGTACCGATGAATTTTTGTGCACATTCGAGCATGTCATTTTTTATGATTGTGAAGAAATTAAAATGAAAACCCTGAACAATTACTTTTATACTTCTAGAAACATGTTTTAACCATAAAAATAAACTTTTGAAACAGTTTTTCAATTTTTGAATCATAAAAATTTTTTACCGGTGAATTTTTGTGTACTTTCGAGCAAGTCATTTTTCACAATTGTTAAGAAATGACAACAACGAAAACCCTAAAAAATTACTTTTATACATATAGAAACATGTTTCAACCATAAAAATCAACTTTTGAAACAGTTTTCCAATTGGCGAATTTTCAAAATTTTGTACCGGTGAATTTTTGTGCACTTTGGAGCAGGTCATTTTTAACAATTCTGAACAAGTTACAACAACGGAAACCCTAAACACTTACTTTTATACATCTAGAAACATGTTTCAACCCTGAAAATCAACTTTTGAAATAGTTTTTCAATTTTCGAATTTTCAAAATTTTGTACCCGTTAATTTTTGTAAACTTTCGAGTAGGTCATTTTTGACAATTCTGAATAAATTACAACTATGTAAACCCTAAACACCTACTTTTATACATCTAGAAATATATTTCAACCATAAATATTATCTTTTGAAACAGTTTTTCAATTTGCGAATTTTCTAAATTTTGTACCGGTGAATTTTTGTGCACTTTCAAGCAGGTCATTTTTGACAATTCTGAACAAATTACAACTATGGAAACCCAAAACACTTACTTTTATACATCTAGTAACATATTTTAACTATAAAAATAATATTTTGAAACAGTTTTATAATTTGCGAATTTCCAAAATTCTGTATTGATGAATTTTTGTGCACTTTTGAGCATATCATTTTTCACAATTCTGAACAAATTACAACAATGGAAACCCTAAACACTTACTTTTAAACATCTTGAAATATATTTCAACTATAAAAACAATCTTTTGAAAAAAAATTTCAATTTGCGAATTTTCAAAATTTTCTTGCGGTGAATTTTTTGCACTTTCGAGCAAGTCATTTTTGACAATTGTGAAGAAATGACAACAACAAAAACCCTAAACAATTACTTTTATACATATGTAAACATGTTTCAACCATAAAACTCAACTTTATAAATAATTTTTCAATTTGCGAATTTTCAAAATTTTTTACCGGTGAATTTTTGTGCACTTTCGAGCATGTAATTTTCAAAATTTTGTACCGATGAATTTTTGTGCACATTCGAGCAAGTCATATTTTATGATTGTGAAGAAATTAAAACGAAAACACTAAAAAATTACTTTTATACTTCTAGAAACATGTTTCAACCATAAAAATCAACTTTTGAAACAGTTTTTCAATTTTCGAATTTTAAAAATTTTTTACCGGTGAATTTTTGTGTACTTTCGAGCAAGTCATTTTTGACAATTGTTAAGAAATGACAACAACGAAAACCCAAAAAAATTACTTTTATACATATAGAAACATGTTTCAACCAAAAAATCAACTTTTGAAACAGTTTTTCACTTTGCGAATTTTCAAAATTTTGTACCGGTGAATTTTTGTGCAGTTTCGAGCAGGTCATTTTTGACAATTCTGAACAAGTTACAACAACGGAAACCCAAAACACTTACTTTTATACATCTAGAAACATGTTTCAACCCTGAAAATCAACTTTTGAAATAGTTTTTCAATTTTCGAATTTTAAAAATTTTGTACCAGTGAATTTTTGTGAACTTTCGAGAAGGTCATTTTTTACAATTCTGAACGAATTACAACAACTGAAACCCTAAACACTTACTTTTATACATCTAGAAACATGTTTCAACCATAAAAATCAAGTTTTGAAACTGTTTTTAAATTTTGGAATTTTTCAAAATTTTCTACTGGTTAATTTTTGTGTACTTTCGAGCAGGTCATTTTTTACAATTCTGAACAAATTACAACTACGGAAATCCTAAAAACTTACTTTTATACATCCAGAAACATGTTTCAACCATCAAAATCAGCTTTTGAAATATTTTTTCAATTTTCGAATTTTCTAAATTTTCTACAGGTGAATTTATGTGCACTTTCGAGTCGGTCATTTTTTACAATTCTGAACAAATTACAACAACGAAAACCCTAAACAATTACTTTTATTCATCTACAAACATGTTTCAACCATAGATATAAACTTTTGAATCAATTTTTCAATTTGCAAATTTTCAAAATTTTGTACCAGTGATTTTTTGTGCACTTTCGAGCAGATAGTTTTTTACAATTCTAAACAAATTACAACAACAGAAACCCTAAACAATTACTTTTATACATCTAGAAACATGTTTCAATGATAAAAATCAACTTTTGAAACAGTTTTTCAATTTGCGAATTTTCAAAATTTTGTACCGCTGAATTTTTGTGCACTTTTGAGCAGATCATTTTTGCCAATTCTGAACAAATTACAACAAAGGAAACCCTAAACACTTACTTTTATACATCTAGAAACATGTTTCTACCATGGAAATCAACTTTTGAAATAGTTTTTCAATTTTCGAATTTTCAAAATTTTGTACTGGTGAATTTTTGTGCACTTTCGAGCAGGTCATTTATTACAATTCTAAACAACTTACAACTACGGAAACACTAAACACTTACTTTTATAAATCTAGATACAAGTTTTGACCAAAAAAATCAAGTTTTGAAATCGGTTTTCAATTTACGAATTTTCAAAATTTTGTACCGGTAAATTTTTGTGCACTTTCGAGCAGGTCATTTTTTACAATTCTTAACAAATAACAACTACAGAAATCAAAAACATTTACTTTTATACATCTAGAAACATTTTTCAACCATAAAATTCAACTTTTCAGATAGTTTTTCAATTTTCGAATTTTCAAAATTTTCTATCGGTGAATTTTTGTGCACTTTCGAGTCGGTCATTTTTTACAAGTCTGAATAAATTACAACAACGAAAACCCTAAACAATCACTTTTATTCATCTTGAAATATGTTTCAACCATAAAAATCAACTTTATAAACAGTTTTTCAATTTGCAAATTTTCAAAATTTTGTACCGGTGAATTTTTATGCACTTTCGAGCAGGTAATTTTTGACAATTCCGAACAAATTACAACAACAGAAATCCTAAACACATACTTTTATACATCTAGAAACATGTTTCAACCATAAAAATCAACTTTTGAAACAGTTTTTCAATTTGCGAATTTTCAAAATTTTGTACCGCTGAATTTTTGTGCACTTTTGAGCGGGTCATTTTTGCCAATTCTGAACAAATTACAACAAAGGCAACCCTAAACTCTTACTTTTATACATCTAGAAACATATTTGAACCCAGAAAATCAACCTTTGAAATACTTTTTCAATTTTTGAGTTTTTGAAATTTTGTACTCGTGAATTTTTGTGCACTATCGAGTATGTCATTTATTACAATTCTGAACAAATTACAACTACAGAAACACTATGCAGTTACTTTTATACATCTAGAAACAAGTTTTAAAAAAAAAATCAAGTTTTGAAATCATTTTTCAATTTGCAAATTTTCAAAATTTTGTACCGGTAAATTTTTATGCACTTTCGAGCAGGTCATTTTTTACAATTCTTAACAAATAACAACTATGGAAATCCTAAACATTTACTTTTATACATCTAGAAACATTTTTCAACCATAAAATTCTACTTTTCAAATAGTTTTTCAATTTTCGAATTTTCAAAATTTTCTACCGGTGAATTTTTGTGCACTTTCGAGTCGGTCATTTTTTCAATTCTGAATAAATTACAACAACCAAAACCCTAAAAAATTACTTTTATTCATCCAAAAATATGTTTCAACCATAAAAATCAAATTATAAACAGTTTTTCAATTTGCGAATTTTCAAAATTTTGTACCGGTTAATTTTTGTGCACTTTCGAGCAGGTAATTTTTGACAATTCTGAACAAATTACAACAACAGAAATCCTAAACACATACTTTTTAACATCTAGAAATATGTTTCAAACATAAAAATCAACTTTTGAAACTGTTTTTCAATTTGCGAATTTTCAAAATTTTGTACCGGTGAATTTTTGTGCACTTTTAAGCAGGTCATTTTTCACAATTTTGAACAAATTTCAACAAAGGAAACCCTAAACACTTACTTTTATACATCTAGAAACATGTTTCAACTCAGAAAATCAACTTTTGAAATAGTTTTTCAAATTTCGAATTTTCAAAATTTTGTACCGGTGAATTTTTGTGCACTTTCAAGCAGGTCATTTTTTAATATTCTGAACAAATTACAACAACAGAAACCCTAGACACTTACTTTTATACATCTAGAAACATGTTTCGACCATAAAACTCAAGTTTTGAAACTGGTTTTAAATTTGCGAATTTTCAAAATTTTCAACTAGTTAATTTTTTTGTACATTCGAGCATGTCATTTCTTACAATTCTGAACAAATTACAACTACGGAAATCCCAAAAACTTACTTTTATACATCTAGAATTATGTTTCAACCATAAAAATCAGCTTTTGAAACAGTTTTTCAATTTTGGAATTTTCAAAATTATCTATAGGTGAATTTTTGTGCACTTTCGAGTCGTTCATTTTTTACAATTTTGAACAAATTACTACAACGAAAACCCTAAATAATTACTTTTATTCATCTACAAACATGTTTCAACCATACAAATAAACTTTTGAATCAGTTTTTCAATTTGCGAATTTTCAAAATCTTGTACCGGTGAATTTTTGTGCACTTTCGAACAGGTAATTTTTTACAATTCTGAACAAATTACAACAACAGAAACCCTAAACAATTACTTTTATATATCTAGAAACATGTTTCAACCATAAAAATCAAGTTTTGAAACAGTTTTTCAATTTGTGAATTTTCAAAATTTTGTATCGGTGAATTTTTGTGCACTTTCGAGCAGGTCATTTTTTACAATTCTAAACAAATTACAACAACGGAAACCCTAAACACTTACTTTTATACATCTAGAAACATGTTTCAACCCTGAAAATCAACTTTTGAAATAGTTTTTCAATTTTTGAATTTTCAAAATTTTGTACCGGTGAATTTTTGTGGACTTTCGAGCAAGTCATTTTTTACAATTCTAAACCAATTACAACTACGGAAACAATAAACATTTACTTTTATACATCTAGAAACAAGTTTCAACCATAAAAATCAAGTTTTGAAACAGTTTTTAAATTTGCGAATTTTCAAAATTTTGTACCTGTGAATTTTTGTGCATTTTCGAGCAGGTCATTTTTTACAATTCTTAACAAATAACAACTACGGAAATCCTAAACACTTACTTTTTTACATCTAGAAACATGTTTCAACCATAAAAATCATCTTTTGAAACAGTTTATACATTTTCAAAATTTTCTACCGGTGAATTTTAGTGCACTTTTGGATCGGCCATTTTTTACAATTCTGAACAAATTACAACAACGAAAACCCTAAACAATTACTTTTATTCATCTAGATACATGTTTCAACCATAAAAAAAACTTTTGAAACAGTTTTTCAATTTGCAAAATTTTCAAAATTTTGTACCGGTGAATTTTAGTGCACTTTCGAGCCGATCATTTTTTACAATTCAGAACAAATTACGACAACATAAACCCAAAAAACTTACTTTTATACACCTAGAAACCTGTTTCAACCATAAAAATAAAGTTTTGAAACAGTTTTTAAATTTGCAAATTTTCAAAATTTTCTACAAGTGAATTTTTGTGTACTTTCGAGCAGGTCATTTTTTACAATTCTGAACAAATTACAACTACGGAAATCCTAAACACTTACTTTTAAAGATCTAGAAACATGTTCAAACCATAAAAATAAGCTTTTGAAAAAGTTTTTCAATTTTTGAATTTTTAAAATTTTGTACCAGTGAATTTTAGTGCACTTTCGAATAGCTCATTTTTAACAATTCAGAACAAATTACAACAATGAAAACCCTAAACAATTAATTTTTATACATCTCGAAACATGTTTCAACAATAAAAATAAACTTTTGAAACAATTTTTCAATTTGCAAATTTTCAAAGTTTTGTACCGGTGAATTTTTTTGCACTTTTGAGCAGGTAATTTTTGTCAATTTTGAAAAAATTACAACAACAGAAATCCTAAACACTTACTTTTATACATCAAGAAACATATTTCAACCATAAAAATCATCTTTTGAAATAGTTTTTCAATTTGCGACTTTTAAAAATTTCTTATCGGTAAATTTTTTTACATTTTCGAGCTGGTCATATTTGAAAATTCTGAACAAATTACAACGATGGAAACCCTAAACACTTATTTTTATACATCTAGAAACATATTTCAACCATAAAAATCATGTTTTGAAAAAGTTTTTCAAATTGCGAATTTTCAAAATTTTGTAACGGTGAATTTTTGTGCACTTTCGAGCAGGTCATTTTTTTCAATTCTGAACAAATTACAACTACAAAAATCTTAAACACTTACTTTTATACATCTAGAAACATGTTTCAATGATAAAAATCAACTTTTCTAACAATTTTTCAATTTTCAAATTTTCAAAATTTTGTACCGGTGAATTTTTGTGCACTTTCGAGCAGATAATTTTAGACAATTCTGAACAAATTAAAACAACAGAAACTCTAAACAGTTAATTTTATACATTTAGAAACATATTTCAACTAAAAAATCATATTTTTAAATAGTTCTTCAATTTGCCAATTTAAAAAATTTCTTACCGGTAAATTTTTTTGCACTTTCGAGCAAGTTATTTTTGAAAATTCTGAACAAATTACAACTATGGAAACCCTAAACACTTACTTTTATACATCTAAAAACATATTTCAACCATAAAAATCATGTTTTGTAAAAGTTTTTCAATATGCAAATTTTCAAAATTTTGTACAAGTGAATTTTTTGTGCACTTTCGAGCAGGTCATTTTTTTACAATTCTGAACAAATTACAACTACGGAAACCCTAAACACTTAATTTTATACATCTAGAAACATGTTTCAACCATAAAAATCAACTTTTGAAATAGTTTTTAAATTTGCAAATTTTCAAAATTTTGTACTGCTGAATTTTTGTGCACTTTGGTAACCATATCCGAGTAATAGGATGGGGACATTCCCTGAGGAGCTCAATAACATTCATCGTGTCAAAGTCCTGCAGGCTGATTAAGTTCAGGCACAAGTGATAAGGATTGAGTGGTACTACTCAGGAATAAAAAGATATTAATTAATTGTAGGTAGAGCTTGTCAGAGGCTCCGATTAATTAATGAATGTCCGGTAACCTTAAATATGGGGATTCTCAATAAATGCAGCCCGTTCTCACAACGTGGTAATAAAGGGGTAGTTCAATATTAATTCTGTGGTGAAAAAGAATTAATATTAATTAATTAATTGTGTCATGGGTTGTGGACATGGGAATTAATTAATTGGAGGCCCACTTTATTATTTGCATTAGGTCGCAGGTCTGGCCCAAATAAGTGTGCTGAATTGAGCCCAGTAGCCCATTAGGGATAAAACCCTGGGTCTATAAATAGACCACTCTCTCTGGAAACCCTAGCCACCCTTTTGTGATTATTCAAATCAATCAAAAACCTAGGGCAGAGAGAGAAGGGGGCGCCGACTGGAGAATCAAGGATGAGAATTTTTGAATTCTGGTCCTGCTCAGATTACAGATCTACGGAGTCCTCACCAGTAGTAGATCCGAACAGCGGCGGGATACAGATCTGAAGATCTAATCTGGAGAACAAATTTTCTTCTTCCCTTCTTTCTTGTTTTCGATTTTTGTCTTGAAATTAGGTTTTCTAATTTCTTTTTCTGCAGACAAATTTAAATCGCGTGGTTGAATCGAGTTTGGAATTCAAACGCGAAAGATCGGTTCAGAGACTACGGAATAACGGTAAACCCTAAATCCACAATTCTTTGTATTAAATTCTTAAGAGCATGCTAGGGTTTTGTGAATTTGTATTATGAGCAATATCCATAGATCCGATCCGGTTCAGTTTGGTTTTGGTGATTCGGTTCACGTGAAAACCCTACAAGAAAGAGGGCATTGACTATGACGAAACCTTTTCACCCGTAGCCATGCTCAAATCCATCCGGATACTCCTTGCCATAGCTGCGCATATGGACCTCGAGATCTGGCAGATGGATGTCAAAACCGCTTTCCTAAACGGTTACCTTGAAGAAGGTAGAGACATCTCTATGCAGCAACCCGAGGGTTACATAAGCAAGGGCGAAGAACATCTTGTCTGGAAGCTTAGGAAGTCCTTGTATGGACTTAAGCAAGCTTCGAGGTTGTGGAACTTACGTTTCAATGATGTGATTAAATCCTATGGATTTGCACAGTTGGAAAACAAAAGTAGTGTTTACCGACTTTGTGTTAGTGGGAGCGTGGTCTTCCTTGCACTATACGTTGATGACATCCTCCTATTTGGAAACAACGAGGGGGTAATGTCCGAAATCAAGGTTTGGTTATCCGAACAGTTCCAAATGAAGGATCTGGGTGAAGCTGGCTACATTCTTGGGATTAAGGTCTTACGAGATCGTAAAAGAAGAATGATGAGCTTATCCCAGGCATCCTATGTGGATACTATGATAACCCGGTTCAGCATGCAACTCGCCAAGAAAGGCTTGATACCTTTCCGACATGGCGTTCGTCTTTCTAGTGGGCAGTGTGATGGGTTTTGTATACAGAAATCATTTATTACAATGTGTATACAACGGTTTATTTCTCCTATCTGTTAACAATCGTACATGTATGAACAATGGTATCCTCTTGTCTCACCGATAGGGACGATCATACGGCGTGTAGTAGATCGCAGAAGACAGTATGATCACTTGACCTAGTGAGACATAAACCATGATCACAGCCGAGATAGCGTATGAGGATACGTCTGTCCGGATGGCTGCGACATTGTCAGAATAAGTAGTCTGTCTTGGTTACTTGACATGCTGGTACGCAGAGGTGGCATATTGATGGACCGCAGTGAGATATATTCGTCTGTCTGACATCAGCGAATAAAAGATCTCGTTATATTGATTGAGTCCAAACCCTAACGAAGGTTCAGGGGTTTGCACGGGTTGACTGTTGCTTTGACTTGCCATGGTGGAGAGCCAACACAGCGCGCTTGTATATCCGCATCTTGGGTAACAGCAATTAGTGTAGTACCGCCTGAGACTGAACTTAGGTAACCATATCCGAGTAATAGGATGGGGACATTCCCTGAGGAGCTCAATAACATTCATCGTGTCAAAGTCCTGCAGGCTGATTAAGTTCAGGCACGAGTGATAAGGTTTGAGTGGTACTACTCAGGAATTATAAGATATGAATTAATTGTAGGTAGAGCTTTGTCAGAGGCTCCAATTAATTAATGAATGTCCGGTAACCTTAAATATGGGGATTCTCAATAAATGCAGCCCGTTCTCACAACGTGGTAATAAAGGGGTAGGTCAGTATTAATTCTGTGGTGAAAAAGAATTAATATTAATTAATTAATTGTGTCCTGGGTTGTGGACATGGGAATTAATTAATTGGAGGCCCACTTTATTATTTGCATTAGGTCGCAGGTCTGGCCCAAATAAGTGTGTTGAATTGAGCCCAGATTGGCCCATTAGGGTTTCCAACCCTAGGTCTATAAATAGACAGCTCCCTCTCTGAAACCCTAGTTGCTTCATTACAGTTGAAACACACTAAACCTAGAGAGAGAGAGAGGGGCGCTGATCTGGAGAAGAAAAAGGAGGAGAATTCTCGAATTCTGGTCCTACTCAAGCCACAGATCTACGGAGTCCTCACCAGTAGTAGATCTGAACAGCGCCGGGATACAGATCTGAAGATCTAATCTGGAGAACAGATTTTCTTCTCTTTCCCTCTTTGTTTTTGATTTTATTGTCTTGAAATTAGGGTTCTAATTTCTGTTTCCGCAGACAATTGATATTGCGTGGTTGAATTGGATTCGGAATTCAAACGCAAAAGATCGGATCAGACTCGACGGAGTAACGGTAAAACCCTAATCCACAATTCTTGTATTAAATTCATAGGAGCATGCTAGGGTTTTATGAATTTGTATTATGAGCAATATCCATAGATCCGATCCGGTTCAGTTTGTTTTTGGTGATTCGGTTCACGGGAAAACCCTACAATTGGTATCAGAGCCAGGTTTCTGATTTATGGCTCTGTTGTTCATAATTAAATTCAATATGCATGCATGAATTTATAGTTTATAGTGGATGTTGGTTTTTGTTCCTCGTGGCAACCCGTTGATTCAGCCCGCGGTGGTTTATCCGTGTATGGCTGAATTATTTTTGTAAAATCATGAGAAAATCCATGATTAGTGTAGATTTGAAAATTGTAATAGAATAGAATTTTCTGTAATTTTTCAAATTATGTAAATGAACGGGTTGAGGACGAAGAACGAAGACGAAGCCGACGCAGGGCCGACGGAGGGCGACGGCGGGCGACGGCGAGCCGCAGCGGCGCGGGCGACGGCGCGCGAGGGTGCGCATTGCGGGCGGCTGGTGGCTTGCTGCACGGCGCGCGGGTGCGACCGGCAGCAGCCCTGCGCGGGGTGTGCACGCTCGCGTGCAACGTTGGGCGCGCGGCACGGCCGCAGGCGCGAGGCGCCCGCGCGAGCGCACGGCGCTGGGCGCAGGTGGCGGCCGGCGGCAGGGCTGGGCTGGCGGCGGCGGCGGTCGATGGTCGGCGGCGGCTTCGGTCGTCGTTGGCTGCTGCTGTCCCATCGCGGTGGCTCGTGTTTGATGGTTTGTACAATCCTGTGTAAACCCTAGGGTTTGCATTAGGGTTAGGGCAAAACATCAGATCACAAAGGCCTAAAAATCCAAAAGATTTGGTGGTTGAAGATTTGGAGGCCCTTGAAGATTTGGAAAGATTTGAAAAGATTTGGATATATCCAAATTAATTCAAAATTCAAATTGTAATAGATAGATTTTATTTTCTATTTATTTTGGGGCCACGAGGAATTTTTGTTTGTCTTAATTGTCCTCGTATGATATGTGATTTATTTATGTGCGCAATTAAGCATGTGTAGATAATAGGAAAAACATGTTTTACTGCTTTTATTATTTACAGCTTTCCAAGCATGCTTATGTGATTAATTTCTTTTGTTGGATTATATTTTGGGAATTTTTGGGCTTGTATTATTACATGAAAAAATTTGGGAAATATAATGACAAAAAGAAATTATGTGTGCGCATAAAGAAACCTTTTAAAAGAAAAATACTAAGCGGATTTTTTAATTAAAATCAACAGACCTCCACAAAGCGGTCCTAGGCTGTAAGTGTATCTCTCGCTCTAGTAAACGTCTACGAGTGTAGCTTGCTAGTTCCCGGAGGTGCATGGGTACAGTTGTTGGGATTTCTAGACAAACAATTTAAATCATGTGAATAGTGGGAGGGCTTTGCGTAAACGTCTACGAGTGTAGCTTGCGTAGACCTCTTTCACAAGTATTCTAGGATTGATTTAAATTAAAGATAACAAAAGCTTTGAGGGCTGTGCGGTATGGTTACGTGCCATGCTAAACTGTCTCTTTTGGCCGGAGTTAAATTTGTGATTAATCGCTTAGAAGCATCTTAGAATATAATGCAAGAATTGCATCCCTGTTCTTGTAAGGATGGCTTGGTCTAAGGTTTTCACTAATTATTAATTTCTAGTGTCAAAAGCTTCCTGACATGGTAGTGAAATTAAATGGATTGGGGCTTAAAACCCGCAGTTCTGGTTGAGGGTGACATCGTAAACGTCTACGAGTGTAGCTTGCGGTGGGAACTCTTGGGCAATTAGTGGAAAACATTTGTATTTGATTTATTAAAAGGTTTTCAATGCATTTGTATTCGAAGTTCAACATGTATGTTCTTATTTAAGATTCTTTATTGTTTCAGATATGTCTATGTCTAATGTCATCAATATTCTCGCACAAAATACTCTAACTGGTCCAAACTTCTTGGAATGAAAATGCAATCTCGAATACCTCCTGATTGCAGAAGAACATATGTTCGTTCTGCAAGTACTACGTCCTATAGTGCCAACTGCTGATTCCTCTCAGGAGGAAGTAGACTTTTATAACAAGTGGGAGAAATCGAACAATGTAGTCAAATGTTACATGATGACCACTATGTCAAAAGTCTTGCAGCAGCAACATCAGCACCATAGGGATGCCTATGACATTATGTTAAGTCTGACGGCAACCAATGGGGAATCTGATAGAGCTGTCAGGTTCAATCTCATGAAAGAAATCGTGAGTAAGAAAATGACTGACGGCACCTCAGTGAGAGAGCACGTAGTTTCCATGACTCATCTCATGGATGAACTGACTGTGCATGGTGGAGGTATCGACGCTGAGGCTAAGGTCGATATCATACTGAACTCTCTACCCAAGTCCTTTGAGAGTTTTAGACTGAATGTTGTCATGAACAAGAAAGAGTAGACTCTTAACGAGTTACTCAATGACTTGATGGCAGCTGAATCGGTCATGAACCCTCAGAAGGTTGCCTTGGCTACTTCTAGTAATCTCTCTGATGTACCAAAAGGTATGAAGCGGAAGAAAGGGATTAAGAAGTGGGCCAAGAAGACACCTGCGAAGGATGGTGGGGCTGGGAGAAAGCCTAAGGTGGCAACTGATAGGGACAGGTGCTTCAGGTGTGGTAAGAAAGGACATTGGAGGAAGGAATGATTAGAGTTAGTTGTTGCTCTTCTAGAGCTGTAAGCACTGACTTGTTGATCATGTTGTTGTACTTTGCAGAGAACCGTGCCGACAAGGCTGGTGATTGATGGCAGGAAGATACCAAACTGGTTGAAGGTAACGTTGTATGACAGACCTTCATGGAGTTTTTTCGTTCCTTACATTTTGATGTTTTAAGTACAATTGAGTTTTTAATTTGTGGGCCGTGGTTTATCGACAGGACAAATTTTATCAACTGTTATGGATGATTGTTATTTATGACTTTATCATTGGCAGTAACAATGTTATCCATTGTGTTGATTTATACTCTTTATGCTACTTTGATCAAATTATGTCCGCAAGCATTGCATGTAATTCATCCGTAATTGATAATCCTAGGAAGAGAAAACTTACTTCTTCTGATGAGGATCTTACATATCTCTGGCACTTGAGACTTGGTCACATCAGCTTGAAGCGGATTCAAAAACTTGCAAATAACGGTGCATTGGACTTAGTCAGGGCTGTACCTTGTCAAGTCTGCGAATCCTGCATCGAGGGCAAGATGTCTACTAGGCCTTTCAAGGCTAGTCAGTCTCGAGCAGAGGATGTGTTGGAGTTGATCCATTCTGACTTGTGTGGACCGATGTCCACGCAGGCTCGTGGAGGGTACGAGTATTTCGTCACTTTCATTGACGACTACTCAAGGTACGGATACGTTTACCTGCTTCGCTACAAGTCTGAATGCTTTGAGAAATTCAAAGAGTTCAAGGCTGAGGTAGAAAAGAAGGTCGGGAAAACTATCAAGTCACTGCGATCTGACCGCGGTGGCGAATACCTCGGTAACGAGTTCCTGCAATACCTGTCAGAAAATGGGATTACATCCCAGTGGACTGCACCGGGTACTCCCCAGCAAAATGGTGTAGCTGAAAGAAGAAATAGGACTCTTCTAGAGATGGTAAGATCAATGATGAGTTATGCAAACTTACCAATTTCGTTTAGGGGCTACGCATTGGAGACAGCAGCTTACGTGCTTAATGTGGTGCCTTCTAAATCAGTTCCTAAGACGCCTTCTGAGCTCTTCCTTGGTCGCAAACCTAGTTTTTGCAAGTTTAGAGTGTGGGGCTGTCCGGCACACGTACTGTCAAAGGAACCTGATAAGTTAGAAAGTAGGTCAAAAGTAATGTTGTTCATAGGGTATCCCAGGCAAACGAAAGGTGGTTACTTTTACTGTACTGAGAGTCAAAGAGTCGTTGTTAGCACCAACGCTAGATTCTTGGAGGACGAGTATGTGAGTAATCACAAGTCAAGGAGTGATATCGTTCTTCAAGAAATTGAGAACGAGAATGCAATTCCAAGGGAAGGGGAACTTGTAGATATGGGTGCTCCTGTGAGAGGTACAGCACCATAGACACGTTCTTCAGTGCAGGGTGCAGGACCACAAGTCACTGCACCTACTACTGACACGGCACTGATGCCTCGTCACAGTGGGAGAGTTATTTTCCAATCGGAAAGGTACATGTTCGTGGGTGAGTCTTCGAACTTGAGCCCGGAAGACGGACATGAGGACTCTGACCCATTGACTTACGAAGAGGCAGTGCGGGACAAGGATGTTGCCAAATGGCAAGTCGCCATGGATTCTAAAATAGAATCCATAACTGCTATGGATGTATACCAGAAAACTGATTTGCCGGATGGCTTTAGGGCCATAGGGTGCAAATGGGTATCCAAGAGAAAGAAAGGGGCGGATGGAAAGATTACGGCTTTCAAGGCCAGGCTGGGGGCAAAGGGTTATAGTCAAAAAGAGGGCATTGACTATGACGAAACCTTTTCACCCGTTGCCATGCTCAAATCCATCCGGATACTCCTCGCCATAGCTGCGCATATGGACCTCGAGATATGGCAGATGGATGTCAAAACCGCTTTTCTAAACGGTTACCTTGAAGAAGGTAGGGACATCTATATGTAGCAACCCGAGGGTTACATAAGCAAGGGCGAAGAACATCTTGTTTGGAAGCTTAGGAAGTCCTTGTATGGACTTAAGCAAGCTTCAAGGTCATGGAACTTACGTTTCAACGATGTGATTAAATCCTATGGATTTGCACAGTTGGAAAATGAAAGTTGTGTTTACCGACTTTCAGTCAGTGGGAGCGTGGTCTTCCTTGCACTATACGTTGATGACATACTCCTATTTGGAAACAACGAGGGAGTGATGTCTGAAATCAAAGTTTGGTTATCCGAACAGTTCCAAATGAAGGATTTGGGTGAGGCCGACTACATTCTTGGGATTAAGGTCTCTCGAGATCGTAAAAGAAGAATATTGAGCTTATCCCAGGCATCCTATGTGGATACTGTGATAGCCCGGTTCGACATGCAACTCGCCAAGACGAGATAAGTCTTGTACCATATGCTTCGGCAGTGGGTAGTCTCATGTATGCGATGTTGTGTACCAGGCCTGATATTTGTTATGCTGTTGGCATTGTAGCAAGATATCAGTCTAACCCTGGACAGGCGCACTGGACTGCTGTGAAGCATATCCTCAAGTATTTGAAAAGAACTCGGAATTTTTGCCTAGTTTATCAAAATGAGGATTTGTGCCCTATGGGTTATACAGACTCGGATTTCCAAGGGGACCAGGATGAGAAGAAATCGACCTCAGGTTATGTGTTTACCCTGGGAGGTGGAGCTGTATCTTGGAGGAGCTCAAAGCAGAAATGCATTGCTGACTCCACCATGGAGGCGAAATATGTCGCCGCCTCCGACGCCTCGAAAGAGGGGGTGTGGCTCCGGAATTACCTTTTAGAGTTGGGCGTGATTCAGAGTTTGCCAAAGAGCATCACAATTTATTGTGATAACTCTGGTGTGTAGTGGCTAACTCAAAAGAACCGCGGTCTCACAGGGCAAGCAAACACATAGAGAGAAAGAACCATATCATACGAGAAATCGTATCGAGGGGCGAAGTGCTGATCGAGAAGATTGACACTGCTGACAATCTTGCTGATCCATTTACAAAGAGCTTGCCGCAGAAGGTTTACGAAAGACATATTCATGAACTGGGTCTGAGGTGGATGCCAACCACTGATAGTTGTTAGAGACAGCAGACTAGATAGACAAACTGTATACTCTGTAATAGCTTAGTTAGGCTTTGAGTATAAGTGGGAGATTGATGGGTTTTGTATACTGAAAGCATTTATTACAATGTGTATACAACGGTTTATTTCTCCTATCTGTTAACAATCGTACATGTATGAACAATGGTATCCTCTTGTCTCACCGATAGGGACGATCATACGGCGTGTAGTAGATCGCAGAAGACAGTATGATCACTTGACCTAGAGAGACATAAACCATGATCACAGCCGAGACAGCGTATGAGGATACGTCTGTCCGGATGGCTGCGGCATTGTCGGAATAAGTAGTCTATCTTGGTTAATTGACATGCTGGTACGCAGAGGTGGCGTATTGATGGACCGCAGTGAGATATATTCGTTTGTCTGACATCAGCGAATAAAAGATCTCGTTATATTGATTGAGTCCAAACCCTAACAAAGGTTCAGGGGTTTGCACGGGTTGACTGTTGCTTTGACTTGCCATGGTGGAGAGCCAACACAGCGCGCTTGTATATCCGCATCTTGGGTAACAGCAATTCGTGTAGTACCGCCTGAGACTGAACTTAGGTAACCATATCCGAGTAATAGGATGGGGACATTCCCTGAGGAGCTCAATAACATTCATCGTGTCAAAGTCCTGCAGGCTGATTAAGTTCAGGCACGAGTGATAAGGTTTGAGTGGTACTACTCAGGAATTATAAGATATTAATTAATTGTAGGTAGAGCTTTGTCAGAGGCTCCGATTAATTAATGAATGTCCGGTAACCTTAAATATGGGGATTCTCAATAAATGCAGCCCGTTCTCACAACGTGGTAATAAAGGGGTAGGTCAGTATTAATTCTGTGGTGAAAAAGAATTAATATTAATTAATTAATTGTGTCCTGGGTTGTGGACATGGGAATTAATTAATTGGAGGCCCACTTTATTATTTGCATTAGGTCCCAGGTCTGGCCCAAATAAGTGGGTTGAATTGAGCCCAGATTGGCCAATTAGGGTTTCCAACCCTAGGTCTATAAATAGACAGCTCCCTCTCTGAAACCCTGGTTGCTTCATTACAGTTGAAACACACTAAACCTAGAGAGAGAGAGAGGGGCGCCGATCTGGAGAAGAAAAAGGAGGAGAATTCTCGAATTCTGGTCCTGCTCAAGCCACAGATCTACGGAGTCCTCACCAGTAGTAGATCTGAACAGCGCCGGGATACAGATCTGAAGATCTAATCTGGAGAACAGATTTTCTTCTCTTTCCCTCTTTGTTTTCGATTTTATTGTCTTGAAATTAGGGTTCTAATTTCTGTTTCCGCAGAAAATTGATATTGCGTGGTTAAATTGGATTCGGAATTTAAATGCAAAAGATCGGATCAGACTCGACTGAGTAACGGTAAAACCCTAATCCACAATTCTTGTATTAAATTCATAGGAGCATGCAAGGGTTTTGTGAATTTGTATTATGAGCAATATCCATAGATCCGATCCGGTTCAGTTTGGTTTTGGTGATTCGGTTCACGGGAAAACCCTACACACTGTCCTCAGACACAGCGGGAGAAAGACGAGATGAGTCTTGTACCATATGCTTCGGCTGTGGGTAGTCTCATGTATGCGATGCTGTGTACCACGCCAGATATCTGTTATGCCGTTGGTATGGTAGCAAGATATCAGTCTAATCCTGGACAGGCGAACTGGACTGCTGTAAAGCACATCCTCAAGTATTTGAAAAGAACTAGGAATTTCTGCCTAGTTTATCAAAGTGAGGATCTGTGCCCTGTGGGTTATACAGACTCGGATTTCCAAGGGGACCAGGATGAGAAGAAATCGACCTCAGGTTATGTGTTTACCCTGGGAGGTGGAGCTGTATCTCGGAGGAGCTCAAAGCAGAACTGCATTGCTGACTCCACCATGGAGGCGGAATATGTCGCCGCCTCCGACGCCTCGAAAGAGGGGGTGTGGCTCCAGAATTACCTTTTAGAGTTGGGCGTGATCCCGAGTTTGCCGAGGAGCATCACAATTTATTGTGATAACTCTGGTGCAGTTGCAAACTCAAAGGAACCGCGGTCTCACAAGGCAAGCAAACACATAGAGAGAAAGTACCATATCATACGAGAAATCGTATCGAGGGGCGATGTGCTGATTAAGAAGATTGACACTGCTGACAATCTTGTTGATCCATTTACAAAGAGCTTGCCGCAGAAGGTTTACAAAAGACATATTCATGAACTGGGTCTGAGGTGGATGCCGACCACTGATAGTGGTTAGAGACAGCAGACTAGATAGACAAACTGTATACTCTGTAATAGCTTAGTTATGCTTTGAGTATAAGTGGGAGATTGATGGGTTTTGTATACTGAAAGCATTTATTACAATGTGTATACAATGGTTTATTTCTCCTATCTGTTAACAATCGTACATGTATGAACAATGGTATCCTCTTGTCTCACCGATAGGGATGATTTTGCTACGTGTAGTAGATCGCAGAAGACAGTATTATCACTTGACCTAGTGAGACATAAACCATAATCACAGCCGAGACAGCGTGTGAGGATACGTCTGTCCGGATGGCTGCGACATTGTCGGAATAAGTAGCTTGTCTTGGTTACTTGACATGCTGGTACGCAGAGGTGGCGTATTGATGGACCGCAGTGAGATATATTCGTCTGTCTGACATCAGCGAATAAAAAGATCTTGTTATATTGATTGAGTCCAAACCCTAACAAAGGTTCAGGGGTTTGCACGGGTTGACTGTTGCTTTGACTTGCCATGGTGGAGAGCCAACACAGCGCGCTTGTATATCCGCATCTTGGGTAACAGCAGTTCGTGTAGTACCGCCTGAGACTGAACTTAGGTAACCATATCCGAGTAATAGGATGGGGACATTCCCTTTGGAGCTCAATAACATTCATCGTGCCAAAGTCTTGCAGGCTGATTAAGTTCAGGCACGAGTGATAAGGTTTTAGTGGTACTACTCAGGAATTATAAGATGTTAATTAATTGTAGTTAGAGCTTGTCAGAGGCTCCGATTAATTAATGGATGTCCGGTAACCTTAAATATGGGGATTCTCAATTAATGCAACTCGTTCTCACAACGTGGTAATAAAGGGGTAGGTCAGTATTAATTCTGTGGTGAAAAAGAATTAATATTAATTAATTAATTGTGTTCTGGGTTGTGGACATGGGAATTAATTAATTTATAGGCCCACTTTATTAATTGCATTAGGTCCCAGCTCTGGCCCAACAAGTGTGCTGAATTGAGCCCTAAATGGCCCATTAGGGTTTATAACCCTAGGTCTATAAATAGACAACTCTCTCTCTTAAGTTAAAAAAAAAATAGTTGAAACTCAAACCCTAGAGAGAGAGAGGTGGGCGCCGTTTATGGGGAGAAGAAGGAGGAGAATTTTTGAATTCTGGTCCTACTCAAGCCACATACCCACGGAGTCCTCACCAGTAGTAGATCTGAATAGCGCCGGGATACAGATCTGAAGATCTAATCTGGAGAACAACAGATTTCTTCTTTCCCTTTCTTTGTTTTCGATTTTCTCTAGAGATTAGTGTTCTAATTTCTATTTACGCAGAGAAATCGGATTGCGTGGTTGAATTAGTTCTTGGAATTCAAACGCAAAAGATCGGTACAGACCCTACGGAGTTACGGTAATCTCTAAATCCACAATCTTGAATTAAATTTATAGGAGCATGCTAGGGTTTTGAGAATATTAATTATGAGCAATATCCATAGATCCGATCCGGTTCAGTTTTGTTTTGGTGATTCGGTTCACAGGAAAACCCTACAGTTTCAACCTTAAAAATCAAGTTTTGAAACAGTTTTTCAATTTGCAAATTTTCAAAATTTTGTACAGGTGAATTTTTGTGCACTTTCGAGCAGGTCATTTTTTACAATTCTTAACAAATAACAACTACGGAAATCCTAAACACTTACTTTTATACATCTAGAAACATGTTTCAACCATAAAAATCAACTTTTGAAACAGTTTTTCAATTTTCAAAACTTTCTACCGGATAATTTTAGTGCACTTTTGGATCGGTCATTTTTTACAATTCTGAACAAATTACAACCACGGAAATCCTAAACACTTACTTTTATACATCTAGAAACATGTTTCAACCATAAAAATTAGCTTTTGAAATAGTTTTTCAATTTTCAAATTTTCAAAATTTTATACCGGTGAATTTTAGTGCACTTTCGAACATCTCGTTTTTAACAATTCAGAACAAATTACAACAATTGAATCCCTAAACACTTAATTTTATACATCTAGAAACATGTTTCAACCATAAAAATCAACTTTTGAAATAGTTTTTCAATTTGTTAATTTTAAAAATTTCTTACAGGTAAATTTTTTTGCACTTTCAAGCAGGTCATATTTGAAAATTCTGAACAAATTACAACTATGGAAACCCTAAACACTTACTTTTATACATCTATAAACATATTTCATCCATAAAAATCATATTTTGAAACAGTTTTTAAATTTGTGCATTTTCCTAATTTTGTAACGGTGAATTTTTGTGCACTTTCGAACATATCATTTTTTACAATTTTGAAGAAATTACAACAACATAAATCTTAAACACTTACTTTTATAGATCTAGAAACATGTTTCAACCATAAAAATAAACTTTTCAAACAATTTTTCAATTTTCGAATTTAAAAAGTTTTGTACCGGTGAATTTTTGTGCACTTTCGAGCAGGTAATTTTTGACAATTCTGAACAAATTACAACAACAGAAACTCTAAACACTTACTTTTATACATCTAGAAACATATTTCCACCATAAAAATCATCTTTTGAAATAGTTTTTCAATTTGCGAATTTTATAAATTTCTTACAGGTAATTTTTTTTGCACTTTCAAGAAGGTCATTTATTAAAATTCTGAACAAATTACAACTATAGAAACCCTAAAAACTTACTTTTATACATCTAGAAATATATTTCAACCATAAAAATAAAGTTTTGAAAAAGTTTTTCAATTTGCGAATTTTCAAAATTTTGTACCGGTGAATTTTCGTGCACTTTCGAGCAGGTCATTTTTTACAATTCTGAACAAATAACAACTACGGAAATCCTAAACACTTACTATTATACATCTAGAAACATGTTTCAACCATAAAAATCAACTTTTGAAACAGGTTTTAAATTAGCGAATTTTCAAAATTTTGTACCGGTGAATTTTTGTGCACTTCCGAGTAGGTCATTTTTTACAATTTAAAAGAAATTACAACAACGAAAACCCTAAACAATTACTTTTATTGATCTAGAAACATGTTTCAACCATAAAAATCAATTTTTGAAACAATTTTTCATTTTGCGAATTTTCAAAATTTTGTACTAGTGAATTTTTGTGTACTTTCGAGCAAGTCTTTTTTTACAATTCTGAACAAATTACAACTACGGAAACACTAAACACTTACTTTAATACATCTAGAAACAAGTTTCAACCATAAAAATCAAGTTTTGTAACTGTTTTTCAATTTGCAAAATTTCAAAATTTTGCACTGGTGTATTTTTGTCCACTTTCGAGCAAGTCATCTTTTACAATTCTGAACATATTCCAACTACAAAAATCCTAAACACTTACTTTTATACATCTAGAAATATCTTTCAACCACAAAAATCAACTTTCGAAATAGTTTTTCAATTTGCGAATTTTCAAAAGTTTGTACCGGTGAATTTTTGTGCACTTTGGAGCAGGTCATTTTTT